>VYZV01018508.1:42633-58867 GCA_013401275.1 Pandion haliaetus | reverse complement strand
TGGAATATCCCTTTGGTCAGTTTGGGTCAGCTGTCCCAGCTGTGTCCCCCCCAACTCCTTGTGCCCCCCCCAGCCTCCTCGCTGGTGGGGTGGGGTGAGAAGCAGAAAAGACCTTGGCTCTGTGTAAGCACTGCTCAGCAATAACGAAAACATCCCTGTCTTATCAACACTGTTTTCAGCACAAATCCAAAACATAGCCCCATACTAGCTACTATGAAGAAAATGAACTCTATCCCAGCCAAAATCAGCACACTCACAGAGAAGAGAGAATTGTTCTGTGGAACTGGTAATAGCTGTTGAATTAATTCCTCTTGGAAATCTTAACAGACGGACAAAATGCTAGACCTCCTTGTTAATTCCCCATACTCACCCTTGCAAATGGATTTGCAAAATCATGTTGGCTTCTGTATCTGAGGAAAGGAATCTACCTTCTGCTAGGTATTTTTGAGATTTGACAAGTTCTCCTTCCAAAAGTTTGTCCCATTGTACACAAACATTTATTTGTATTTACATCTTTGTTTTGGGTAGTTTGGAGGATGTGTGAGTTTTCTTCCCTACCAGAAGTACACATACTTTTTTATAAATACCCTGCTTTTGACAGTAGTTCTTTCCATGATTTGAGGAAGTCAGTGAAATGTTGGTTAAACAAGCTTAGTTTTTTTAGAATGAATTGCTTCACTGATGTTACTGAAAGACAAAGTCACTGGTATCTAACAAGGCTGAAAAAACTTAATCATCTTAGTGATTCAATAGGAGTTAATAGTTGCCCTTTCTTCACAGTTTATATCTTTGTACTGAAAAGAGATATTGTGCTGTTCACCAGCAAAGAAGACGAAATTACTTTCCTTGAAGCCAAAAAAGATATCAGAGATATTATCACATATCTGTTAACTTTTCTACCAGCCTCATTTTTCTTTTCAGAAATAGGATGGGAGTTCTTTCTGAGAGAGAACAATAATCGTCAATAATGGATTACAATTCTGCAGGCTGACTGTCCAGCCCTTTGAACAAAATGGTTGAAATTCTTTTTACTAATGACTGAGTCACTCTTAGTACCTTGTAGGTAAAAGTGTTATTTGATTCATTTAACTAAGAATAGCCAACATAATTAGCCTATAGGAGTTATTATTAGTCATTCAGGTGGTCATGCTGACTTCAAACAGGCTACAGAGGCCTATGCATTATTCAGTAAGGCCTGCAAGACTGATCCTTTAAACTCCTACTGCAATATACTAACCAGTTCTTTTTAAAGATATTTTAATTATAAGGTTGAGCAGAAGTGTCTATGTTAGACCTTTGATTCCAAAATAGCCCTATGGAGTAGACAAAAATTAAGCATAGTGCAGTTATCTCTCTTTTACAAGCAGAAAAATAAAGTGACTTGCCCAAAGCAGGATAGGTGACCAACTTTGGAGGACAAATTGAAACAAAGGAATTGCTGCTTCACATTTCTACATTATATGCAAAAGCACATATGTCTGTTAAAAATTTTTTTGGTCTTTGTTTTGAACACATATGTATTATATGAAGACTGATATAAACTTTTTGCAATTCATTCAGTTAAAATTTTCAATCACTCTTACCTCCCTCTCCTGTTTCAATTTTCTTTTCAGTCATAGCTTTTTCATTCTGAGTGGAAATTAATTTATACTGTGGTTATAAACTAAATTTTTAAACAGTGAATTCCTTAGAATTTTTTTTGTGATGAGTTTTCCTGAAATTGTACAAAGTATGCACTCTAATCTTGACTATTTCTCTTTAGAGCATCTGATAGAAAATAGATTTTTGCACCACTAAATTCTGAATAATCTTTCTCATTCTTGTTCTGCATAAGATAAATTTTCATTGAAATCTATTTACTGAATGAATATTGATGATCATTAATTATTAGAATAATATTAGTTCATTGTTCTTGTAAACTTTTTTGGCAGCAGTTTATCAATATGTTGAAGGAATTCTGAATTTTGTTTTTTTTGTCTAAGAAAATAAGCGTGCTAAGTATTGGTTGGTTGGTTTTGGCGATATAGACATAGGTGTAAATACTGCCTTGTCACTTAGCCTTTGATAAAATACCTGTGTGTGTGAATTAGGATACTCACATGTGTGGAACAGCATGTGACTTTTACACCGATCCACTGAGAGTTTTGCTTTCATCTACTTTGGCTGGGAGAAAAGAAGAATCTCTGCCATGTAGAGTCATGGCACCATCCTCTGTGATCAAACCAGCTGTGCTCTGTTTCCAGCCAAAGAGCAGATAGCTTTCAGCGAATCCGAGTTCTTTCCAGCTTCTAATTTACTGAATAAATTCACACTATGAAAGCATCACTAATGATATCGGCAACCAAAGACTTTATGCATCCACATATTTGCCTCTCTCTAATATTAGTACCTGTGACCTAGCAGTAGTACAAAATACTTTCCTTCTTTCTGGATGTACTTAATAGAATTTTATGTAATTTTAATGATTATATTCTGTAAATAATATATAGTTTTATTGCATAAAGGGTAAGCACAAGAGTGTTTTTATTTCCACCCGTTTTGTAGTGTCTTTGGGTCAAGGTCAGACTTGATGTAAGAAGGTAGCACAGCTCTGACAAATATTCTCTAATGCTTATACCAGTGAGTGGCTCCTTTCATAATATATCACAGTCTCATTTTGCACTGCTTGTAGTGATGTTTGGTACCAAATTGATCAAATGCCAGTTCCCCAGTTGAAAGCTGTAAGTGCACAGCTTCTGCATTGGAGAAAATGCTGTTTGCTCAATTCCATCTCTATCTGTTGGAGCATTCAGCAGGAGAGCTAACTAAATGACAGTTCGTTTCGGCTGAAATGGACTCACAAACTAGTGCAAATTGAATGTTTGCTTCTAGCAGATAGCCTTTCATTGCTCTGTATTCTCTGGTTTTACGTGCAGGGGAATCCAAAAGCAAAGAAACTTCTACTATCTTGCATCCATCCCTGCATTCTAGGTAGAAAGATTTGGTAGAATAAATTCTGTGTTTGAAAAAAACAAAATTGTGTTCTACCTTAGACGAGTTCTGAGTTCAGCTTGTGCTTGGTTCTCCTGTTTTCATTCAACCATCCAAAGATTTGGTGTTGTGGTGGGTTGACCCTGGCTGGATGCCAGGTGCCCACAAAAACCATTCTATCACTCCCCTCCTCAGCTGGACAGGGGAGAGAAAATGTAATAAAAGGCTCGTGAGTCACAGTAAGGACAGGGAGAGATCACTCAACCAATTACCATTATGGGCAAACCAGACTCAACTTCAGGATATTAGTTTCATTTATTACCAATCAAATCAGAATAGGATAGTAAGAAATAAAACCAAAACATAAAACACCTTCCCCCCACTCACCCTTCTTCCTGGGCTCAACTTCATTCATGATTTTCTCTACCTCCTCCCCCCAAGTGGTGCAGGGGGACAGGGAATGGGGGTTGCGGTCAGTTCATCACATGTTGTCTCTGCCGCTNAGGGAATGGGGGTTGCGGTCTGTTCATCACATGTTGTCTCTGCCGCTCCTTCCTCCTCACACTTATCCCCTGCTCCACTGTGGGGTCCCTCCAATAGGAGACAGTCCTCCATGAACAGCTCTAATGTGAGTCCTTCCCATGGGCTGCAGTCCGTCATGCACAGACTGCTCCAGCATGGGCTCCTCTCTGCATGGGGCCACAGGTCCTGCCAGGAGCCTGCTCCAGTGCAGGCTTCCCACGGGGTCACAGCCCCCTTCGGGCACCCACCTGCTCCGGTTGGGGTCCTCCATGGGCCGCAGGTGGATATCTGCTCCACCGTGGACCTCCATGGGCTGCAGGGGGACAGCCTGCCTCACCATGGCCTTCCCCAGGGGCTGCAGGGGAATCTCTGCTCCGACGCCTGGAGCACCTCCTCCCCCTCCTTCTTCACTGACCTTGGTGTCTTCAGGGTTGTTTCTCTCACATGTTCTCACTCCTCTCTCCAGCTGCAGTTTCTGTACTGCAGCAACTTTTTCCCCTTCTTAAATCTGTTCTCCCAGAGGCGCTACCACCATCACTGATGGACTCAGCCTTGGCCAGCGGTGGGTCCGTCTTGGAGCCGGCTGGTATTGGCTCTATCGGACATGGGGGAAACTTCTAGCAGCTTCTCACAGAAGCCACCCATGTAGTCCCCCCCACTACCAAAACCTTGCCACGCAAACCCAATACAGGTGTTTATTCAATGGCGAGGTGTCTCTGTAATGTTCACAGTTCATTCTGAAGCAATGTTTCTACATTATGTGTGCTCTTTGTTTCCCACTGTATGATTACACCAAGAATGCATTAGAAGAGGAAATTCTATTTCACCTTATGAAGACTGTAAGGAACCATATGTTATCCTGTGACCTAGAAACTAGGGAGAGTTAGAATAGCAGCTATTATGCTACATCATAGCAAAAGTTCGTATGCTACAGGCGTATGCTACAGATTTTTGAATCAAATGCTGGCAAGGTTTTTAAACAAGTGAAGATAATTCAGACCAAATACTTACATTTTTTCCTGCTTCACCAATACATTTGAACTGCACCAAATACTGTGTGGGTAACATCACAGTAAGAAGGATTATAAGAAGGATTACTATTGCTAATCAAATCATATCTTATTAATAAACCAGTTAGACTTGAGGGGTAATAAGAGCTTTTAAAAGTAAATAAGGAGATTATAGGAATGTGTTGGAAGACAAAATAAAATTTTCAAATAAACAGTGTTTCATCTGTCAAATAAGTATTAATACTTCAAAATAGTTAGCTGACACTTGTATCTATTACTCAGTCTAAAACCACAAAACACTTCACTATATTTCCTAATAGTGCAATCTGTTCGCTGAGTTTTTCTTCTGTTATGTCATGGATGATGCAGTTGATGTCAATAAAGATAATTTAATTTGAATTTGCTTGATAAGAACCATGTTATCATACTTTTGTGTTTATGGAGAAAATATGAAAATAGGCTATTTAAGAAACATTTGTAATGGTCACTCAATTTATTAACAGTTAATTTCCATGTTCATCTTAGAGTGATTGTCTACATAAGGGCTTCATGTGCCCAAAGGTTTCAGATTAATGATCTCTATTGATGCTGTGGAATGGAATAATCGTCACCAAGGACTGGATTCTTCTCGCGTAATATAAGATTTCTGCAATGTGTATCCATGCAATCTAACCCTGTCATCCTAGATTCCCTTTTTAGTCAATGGAGAGAGTCAGTCACTTTTATGGAATGCTGCATGTGACCTTTTTTCAGCATCTTTGTTCAGAGGAGATTAATTTCACATCCTAAGTTCCACTGTCAATATTTACTAAAGAGTCACTGTTTATAAAGCAAGCTTTAGATTCAGATTGTAGTCATCTGCTCTGTGAATATTCACATTTGATGGGAAGAATTCCTCCAAACAAATGAGCGACTTTGCGTCACTGTCTATCTCAGTCAGGGGGAAAACTCCGTTTTCTGAGGGGTACTCAGTTGTTCTTTTTAGAGAATTGCACGTAGCCTACTAATCATAACAGGCCAACAAAGAAAGATCTGTGAAACTATTGATGTCACCCAGTAACAGATGGAAAGGTTGGGGTTCTAAAACAGCTGGGAGACTTGAAAAACTATTATCTGGTCACAGTGTTCTGTGTAGGTTGCCATATTAACTTCATTACAGATACTAGCTGCTAAATACAGAAGTGGCAAACCTAAAAGGAACCTAGCCTTCATCAGCCTCTCCTGCACTATATTATTCTAAATGGGCAAAGAAAGAGTATCTCATCTTCTTCTGTTAGATTCACTAGTCATTCAACTGAGTCATCAGAGAAAAAAGAGCAGTCCAATATCTTATGATAAAGATGATTAAGAGCTGATCAATCTTAATAACTGTAGTTACCTGAAAGTAAAAAGTCTGTTCTAAGTTACTTACCTAAGCTCTGTCCGTGATCATATTAATCTTAGAAAACTATCTAAAAGAGGGCTAAATCTTCATCTAAACATCCTTCTCTCTTTCTACTGATTAAAGATGGAATATGAACTACATGCTTAACTTTATGGTGTGAAAGGTAAGTGAAAATATCCCGGCCAAAGAGTATTGTTCTGGGATTTGTCAGATGTGAGTTGCAAACCACACATGAATGGTCCACCCTGGTGCTCAGGAAAGCAAGTAAACCTATGAAAAAACTGTCTTAGTTAAATAGGGGGTTACCAGTGGAATTCCAATACAAAGAAAAAGCTATAGCAACAGGAACAGGCTGCAAAAGGGGAATTTAGAAACAGTGTCTGGGCATGAGAAAGTGTTGCTAGGAAAGCCAGAGCTCATGTAGCATTGGCATTTGTGGTTTGAGTTGCATCAAGAACAAGGTCTTCTATTACTACATTAGTATCTAAATGCTGAACAAGCGAAATAGCCTATTGCTGAATGGGCACGTGATATACAGTGAAGATGAACACTGCCTAATACAATATCAGTGGTCTGGAGGAGATGGTGCAGTGTTGTCTCATCAAGTTTGCGGATGACAACAAAAGAAGAACAGTCAATATGCTGGAGAGTTGTGGTGCCATTCAATCTAGACGGGCTAGAGAAATGGGCTGACAGAAATCTAATGAAATTCAACAAGGACAAATGTGAAGTCCTGCACCTGGGAAAGAGGAAACCCTTTGCAACAGCACAGGCTGGGGACTGACTGGCTGGTAAATAGCTCTGTGGAAAAGGCCCAGGGGATTCTGGTGGGCAGCAAGCAGAATGAGCCAGCAGTGCAGGAAGGCAGGGGTTCAGGAGCTCAGACTGGATATAAGAGAAATTTTCCCCTGTGTGGACAGTCAAGCAGTAGAATATGTTGACTGGAAAGGTTGTGCAGGATCCCTCCTTGGAGATTTTCAAGACCAGCTGAAAAGCCCTGAGCAGCTTGCTCTGACTAGCATTGGCCAGGCTTTGAGCAGGAGGTTGGACTTAAGACCTGCTGAGATCCCTCCCAACCTGGATGATCCTATAATTATCTTTTTTCATAGGGAGCAAATTGTTATAATTTCTCCTTGGTGAGTAGCTCCCTAAACTGTTCAATAAGATGAAAAAAAGACCATCAAAAAAGGATAAATATGAGTGAAGACTGGACTCTGCTATTGCTCTCAATAGTAAATATCCATGCCTCTGAGGAATAGATAGGTCACTGTCTTTGACTGCCTCTCATTTTAAATGTCTGTCAAAAAAGATCAATTTTGACCCCAGTGTCAAGATTTCGTTCAATTCCCAGGTGGATTCTTCCTTGCTTGTTAGCTTTCCAATATGGTTCAGAAATTCTTTCCATTCACTCAGCTGTTTTGTGCCCCAAGCACAGACATCCTTCATCACTGGTCTGCTCTTCTCATGCAAGTCTTCATATACGTCTAGATAGACAAGGGGATACAGGGCCACTGGAAGGAAATTTGGTGATGAGCTGATGCATTAGTGAAATTAGAAACAGATGAAAAAGAAGTCACCTCTGTTGTGTTTCATCATGAGATAACTTTAGAAAACTACTGGCAACAATTAGGAATGAAGCGAAGGGCCTTATCTCATCTCACACACACTGTACCAACAGTACAATGTTTATCTTTGAAGCAGGCACCAAGATACAACACATTCTCATTTTAATAATGTATCCTATCTGCCTGTTTCACTGATTTCAAAAGCAGGGTAAGTCTATTTCATTCTAATTTCCCAGATTGTCAATAAATGGTAATCAGTGAGATTATGAGTCTGAAAATTTACATATTTATAGGAAAAATGATGGTGATTAACACGGAGAGCCTTCTTTTATTGATCACATACTGCTGTCTTTTAACAATTAAAGTAAATAATATGGACAGTATTTTACACTGAAAGCTTGGCAAAAGTAAGTGAGGTCTTGACAGGGGTTTGTGTTACAAACCACATCTAACCAGAAGTCAGACAGCAGTTAATAGGAACAGTTTGATTTTCAGAGGTACTGACCTTCAGCAACTGTGTCTGAAGCCAATGAAAACTACCTGCGCTTTCCA
Organism: Pandion haliaetus; assembly: GCA_013401275.1. NCBI lineage: Eukaryota > Metazoa > Chordata > Aves > Accipitriformes > Pandionidae > Pandion > Pandion haliaetus. The sequence goes on along the minus strand of VYZV01018508.1, from coordinate 50,864 downwards.
CCTTTCAGAATCAGACAGTATATATTTAACAGATTGGAAAAACTCTAAGTAGTTTAACTTCACCTACTTCTTAATGTCTATAAAAGGGATTAACATGATCCTAATATTATATTGTCTAAGAACTTCACAGCCACTAATTGCATTTATTAATCTTTATAGCACTCCTGAGAAGTATGAAACTGCTGTTATCCCTACATTAAAGATAGTGAACTGAGGCACACAGACCGAATTCCAACATTACAGTAAAAATCACCAAGGAATTGAACCTATGCTATTCAAACTTGACACTAACGTTTTCTCTAGTGTTACTTCCCCATGTGATCAGTTATTTCCTTCATATTCTTCCAATTATTTGAAACTGCAAATGTGTACATAAACGAACATAGATATCAGAATATCACTGCAATACTTCTTAACTTTCAGATTTTCAGGACAGGTCTCAGCTAAACAATCTCCTAGTATATGCCTTGAGTCATAGTCTATTACAGTAAGCTTGCTTTACATCTTGATAAATTTATTTTTTACGTTAGCTAATTCATCTCAGTTTTAGTATGGTATTTCTCTTTCATATTGGTAGTTTATATGTCGCTGATATTTGATAAGCTTGCATGTGTTTTTATCTTACTACTTCCTGATTTTTCTCTGTCCTGTTCAAGGGTAGGCAGAGATAAGCAAAGGTAAGACCTAAGACATAAGTTTGGAATGTAGAGTAAGAATCTACAATTTTCTATTAGTCTGGATTGTAGACTAACAGTGCTTTATTAAACTAAAAAGAACCAAAACCCTCAAAAAGCTCAATTTTTTACACTTACAGTTTCTGTCTATAACTCTTATTTTTTCTGACAGCAATTACAGTGGATGTGGTACAGCCTTATAACTAATTTAGATCTGTTTCATATATTCCATGCTTTTGCTTTTTTTGAGTTATCTCATCCCTCTATTACTGTGTGTCTTGGGAAATAGAGTACATAAGATTTCCTGAAAATTTTAGCGTTTAAATGAGGACCAGGAGGTAGGGCAGAATAGCTGTTCTGTCCAAGATTAGTTCAGCATCCTTCTACCTTTTTTCAGTTCCCCATCTTTAAACATCAATTTTGACTTTCACATAATTCCACCTACATATATGAAGAAAACCTGTGTCCTTTCTGGCCTTGTTTTTCGTTCTGCCCACATCGTTCTGTTCTTTCATTACTATCTATCCTCCCTTTTCTTTATGTTCTTTGAGGTTCCATTCCATTTTTATGAATCCTGCTGCCTCTTCCCCTGAGTCATGTGCTTTGTCTACATTATGTGACTCAGTAGGAGCAGTGTAGCAATTGATTGGTAGTCAGTCAATAGTTCAGCAATTGGTAGGAGACTGCTGAGTACCAAATAATTGATTTCCTCCCCTCTGATGCCTTCACAGCTGGTTACCTTTTAGTGTGCCATTACAGATAAAGGGAGATAGAAAATGGAAACTAAATATATGTATATATATATCACAAATAGAAAAAATAACATATATTTATATGTTTAACAACTTTCAATTCCAAGGAAAAAGAAGATAAAATTTTTTTGGAAGCATGATCACAGTCAACAAGGTAGAACACAAATCACAGGGATGGAGTACATCAGATAATGAAATCCATTAACTGTAATATCGAAAAATGTGAATTTTTTTCAAAGCAGTTGTTCAGCAAACTCCAAAGGACTTAAATAGTAAGTTTGAGTCCATTCTATTAATTCTGCTTTTTTTTTTAGCTTTAGAATATGAAAAAATCAAAGAAACTTTTTCATTTCCATATATACTGTTGATATGATCTGCATGATGCGATCTACCTTCATCCTTGATTCAGATTTTTTTTAGAGCCATGTTTTTCAGAAGTCAAAAACCTTCAGCTGAGCCCCAGACTTTCAGAAAAAAAACAGTAACTAGTCTCTTGAACTATTGAAAAATCTGACCTTGTCTTGATGCATAAGTGAAAGAGTTAAATCTGAGACTGATTGGAAAAATCTCTTGGTAGAACAAAAAAAACCATCTTGGAGAATGTTATTCCACATCCTGTTTTCTGTAAACATTAACTTTAGTTGGAATTTAGGCATTTAAACCTATGGCTTAAGCTTCGGACATATTTATGTCTAAATTAGGTCAGATGAGATGAGAAGAATGCCTGACTAATGTGGTGGAATTTTACAATGGAGTGATTGTGTTGGTGGATAAGGGAAGAGCAAGTGTTGTCATCTACCTTTACCTTTACTTCTAAAAGGTCTTTGACATGGTCCCACACCTGGGGCATGGGGACATGGTCCCATCCTTGTCTTTACATTGGAGAGATATGGATTTGATGGATGGATTATTCAAGTCCAAAGAGTTGCAGTTAATGGCTCCATGTCCAAATGGAGATCAGTAACAAGTGGTATCTCTCAGGGGTCCGTACTGGGACAGGTACTGTTTACTGTCTTTGTTAATAATATGAACAATGGGATTGAGTGCACCCTCTGCAAGTTTGCAGATGACACCAAGATGAATGGTGCAGTTGATACGCTTGACGGAAGGGATGTCATCCAAAGGGACCTTGGCAGGCTCGAGAAGTGGGCCCATGCAACCCTCATGAAGTTCAACAACACCTAGTGCTGTTGACCTAGTGGGTCAGGGCAATCACCAATAACAGTACAGACTGGGTGATTAATAGATTGAGAGCAGCACTGCAGAGATGGACTTGGGGATATTGGTAGATAAAAAATTGGACATGAGCCAGAAATGTGCGCTTGCAGCCCAGAAAGCCACTTGATTCCTGGGCTGCATCAAAAGAAGCATGACCAGCAGGTCGAGGGAGATGATTCTCCCCTTTTACTCTGCTCTTGTGTGACACCACCTGGAGTACTACGTCCAGCTCTGGGGTCCCCAGTACAAGAAAGACATGGACCTGTTGGAGCAGGTCCAGAGGAGGGCCATAAAAATGATTGGAGGGCTATGAAGACAAGCTGACAGAGTTGGGATTATTCAGCCTGGAGAAGAGAAGGCTTCCAGGGGGACCTCACTGTGGCCTTTCAACTCAGTTATAAGACTTAACATCAGGTAACAGAAAAGAAAGTTACACTTGCTGAAGTGGACCTTCAGAGCCTATTACCACTCAGGTGCAATCCTCCCCATCTGTGGAACGGCTGCCTGATTCCTGTCTGTGTGGAATAGCCTTACTTTTCTGCAAGAAGTAGGTCTTGCATCATGTCACATACTGTCATCAGAATAGCTTTAATGAGATGTACAGCTATTCATTCATAGCCATATTTTTATGCTTTCAAAGAGTAGTTGCTTCCAAATAATGAGTTTTTACTCTTCGAGTAGCCCTACTTCTTCAACAGCTAATGTTATTAAAATCTGTCTCTGGGTTATGGTACTAAAAATTAGTCACTGCCACTTGAAATTTCCATTGATTCATAAGTGTGTTAACATTTTTGAGTTTTAGTGACAGTAGTTCTTATTCAAACATCATCTAAATGGTACTAAACTGTGTAAAAACCATCAGGATGGAAACACTACTTGCCAAAAAGATTCAGGTAACACTGTTGGTCTGACTCTTGGCATTCACCGAAAGAAAACTGTTATAGGTCACCAGAGCGCCTTGGTTATTGTTATTTCAAAGTTATAACAGGAATCTCTTGTAATCAATTAAACAATATTATCAAGCATATGGGGCTTTGAGCAGCCTGGTCTAGTGGAAGATGTCCCTGCCCATGGCAGGGGGTTTGGAACTAGATGATCTTTCAGGTCCCTTCCAATCCAAACCGTTCTATGATTCTATGATCCCTTAACTATAGGAAGGTTAACACAGTAAGCAGCAAGTTCTAATTTCTAATAACATCTTATTTTAATACATGAGTAAAGCATAGAACATTACGAATGTGTTGATGACAGAACTAAATAGGGAGATGGAAATTCTTTATGCTCTACATATTGACTAGGAGGCAACTGCAATTCAAATTGTTCCGGGTGAAAAATGATGCCTATTTGAAATAGAAGTGGAAGAAAGGCAGAGGTCAGCAAACTTGGTTGATCTTATGTTTTCTATTCCTGGAGGAAGAATGACCATTAATGGTGCATTTGCCTGCTTCAGGTTATGCAAAACATTGCCATAAAAATCTTTTCCCTCATACTGTGTTTAAACCTCTCCCACTGATACATCATTAGTTCATCTACTTAATTAAATTTTAAACAATATGTATCAGCATGTTCTTTCCGTGTGTTTCCAACATATATTTTACCATGTGATGAATTGTGTTGTAAAAATTTCAGTTTCTTTTGGCTTTTCTTGAATTGCCCTGACCACTTCGTTGCCTGATCCCTTTAAGCTTCTCTTTCCCTTTGTTCATTTGCTTCCCTACATTCAAGTCACATAATCACCAATCATATTGTTGCTTTGGTCCAAACATGGCCCTGCTCAAGCAGGTCCAGAAGAGGGCCACAAAGATGATCAGGGGGCTGGCAGCACCTCCTCTGTGAGGATAGGCTGAGAGAGTTGGGGTTGTTTAGCCTAGAGAAGGCTCCAGGGAGACCTTATTGCAGCCTTCCAGTACTTAAAGGGGGGCTACAAGAAAGATGGGGAGGAACTCTAACAGGGAGTGTAGTAATAGGATGAGGAGTAATAATTTTAAACTGAAAGAGTGTAGATTTAGATCGGATATTAGGAAGAAATTCTTTACTGTGAGGGTGGTGAGACACTGGAACAGCTTGCCTAGAGAGGTTGTGGTTGCCCCATCCCTGGAAGTGTTCAAGGCCAGGTTGGATGGGACTTTGAGCAACTAGATTATCTTTAAAGTCCCTTCCGACCCAAACCATTCCATGGTTCTATGATACTATGTTGGAAATCTATGAAAAACTAAACCATGACTTTAAATACTCAAAGATGCACCATCCTTTACATATAGACCTTGCATATACTTTTACATATAAACCTTTTTTTTCACTTCTGCTTTCCCTCCTGCATTTTTTGCTTCGGTAACCATTTAGCCCTACAAGACAGTATTGTAATTGCTAGTAAGATGGTGCAGGCTTTTCACCAAGTTTGCAGTCTGAACTGGTTTTGACCTCCCTGCAGCTCTGCTTTATTTGGTTTAGCTGTGGCAGCAGTTTTTCAAAGTAACCAGGTGGCTATGGCTACTCACTTTTAGTTTTACCTATCTCTGTATGGCATCATAATGATGTAGTATAAAGAAATACAGGCCTGGTATGATAACAGAGACATTGAGAAGTGGAGATCCAGGAGGTGACTTGGAAGAGTACAGGCATGGAATAGTAACAGAGTGGGCACAGGCTTATGACTGGCAACCCCATGGCTATAAGCTGCTCACTAATGGTCAATTAAAGAAACAGAGACTTGGAGCTAGACAAAACTAGTTTTACGGGTAACAAAGAAAACAAAGAAATAAAATCTAGCATACACAAAAGGCACCAAATATATTAAATTAAACATGATGCTGCAGACCAATGAGGAGCAAACAAAGGTGTAGAAGCATGCTAGCAAACATTTAAAAATGACCACAAGTGGATCTAAACATGAAGTGAAGAAATCATCTACACCAGCATCATATTACTCCCAGCAAAGGCCTGCAGGTGCTGACATCCTGCTGTGACACCTCCCATCACCATTGCCAGAGCAAAATTACTTCAGGACCCAGAGGAGCAGTGGAAGGGTGAGCACAGCATCAGGAAGAGAGGTAGAAAAGAAGTGTGTGTGTGTGTAACAATTTAAATTGTATTATTACTGCTATTGAAACCTCTGTATAGAAGCATCCTTTCTTTTTCTGTGATAATTAGATCTGGACTAATAAAAATGCTTGGATTTGACTATTAAGATTTCAATTATGCTAGCAATAAATTCTTGTCTTAACATATAAGGTATGTTTCCTCTTTGCCCATAAACAATATCTTATACTTTTATTTTACACTTGTTAACACTAGCAAACAAAACTCCCCTTTCAGTTTTACCAAAGCAAAACTAAAATGACTGAGTCTAGAGCTGGCTCCAAATCTTTCTGCCTGTCTAAAAAAATCCATTACGTTGTTGGCATGGTAAAAATAGCTAACAAATAGTGATTAAAATTATTTCTAGGAAACTGTGAATTTTTTTTTTATTGCAGGCCACCATATTTATCTATATACACATACAGACCTATCTACCTACATATGTGTGTATATGCATCTTTCATTTCTCTTAGTATCACTTTAAAACTATCACTAGAGGGAAAATTAAAAAAAAAAAAAACCCACACCAAAAAACAAGAACCAAAACCAAAACCCCATCAGTTTAAGTTACATAGGACAGTTAATTTCACCGATCTTATTTTCAGTGAAGACAAAAGAGCAACAACTTTGGCCATGAGGTATTTGATCAGTTCATTAAATGATTCTTTAGGACATCTGACTGTGTCTTCTTATTGGTGTCACAAAACAAAATCTCACCACTGGTTGACCTCAGCAGAACATTTACGTGAATCTGAATATATTTTTGGCCACTGATGCACTCATCTCTCAAACCTGACTTCCCTACAGAGAGTGGTACAAGTAGGGTTTATATTTATGAATACCACTCAGAGGGTAGGAACTAATACTCACCTGGTTCATGAACAGGCATCTGAATGCTGCTGCAAAAGGCACAGGGTACTAAACATGATGCTGGGAATGGCTACAATATCATAGTGTGCAATTATGAATAGCCATCACGTCCTATTGTGATTCATCTAGAGTGTACCAGGAAGACTTCACTGGTGAAGCACTGTTTTAGAGATTGAGATTAAAATTAAAATTTCTTGGCAGTAGTAGAGTCCTGTGTGTTTAATAATGCTGAAGGTATGCCTTTTTCCATAAACCTACCTCTGACTCTTCAGTCACCGTGTGTTCTTTAAAGTGTGTGATCTGTCTTTTATTCAGACAGTCTATCTGCGTTTGAAAAACACTGTATTTTTATTGATTTATCATCTAGATTACACTTATGTTCCACTATTCCCCTATTTTTTTGATATATTACCAAAAAAGAATTGCGATGATTCTGATTTTTTTTTTCATATAACTTACCCTTGAGCACCCATCATTAAAATTATTTGACAGTTGAAATACTGGTGACAAATTACTGAAGAATTTGCTTCAAGGGTTATTTTGCTCTCAGTACAGTAATACTTCATAAGACTTTGATCTGTAATATTGCAAAAATAAAACTGTTTGACTTCTGCTTCCTCATCCTGAACGTGAAAATACTTTTTGGAATTTTTGCTTTGCGATGTTTATATTGCTTTTCTTTTTTTTCCTTTCCCCTCCCCCCCTTTTTTTTCCCTTGAAAGGCAATTAGCATTCTTCTTAATGTGAATGCTTCAATTTTATGTCTTTGAAGTGATCAGTAAGCAAGTTTTAATGATGTATTGAAGATGCGGAAATCCACTGATAAAAGACTGGCAATTCTGTATCTAAGTTTTTTTCAGTTGAATGATGAAAGTCTATTTAGCAATGGTGACTCTAAGTTAAAGTTTAGATAGAAGCTATAAAATTTATTTTTATTTTTATTTTTACTTTTATTTTTATTTTATTTTTATCTTTATTTTTATTTTTACAGCTTTCCTCAGCATCTGCTACTTAGTCACTCCAGGAAATGTGTGGTGGACTCAATGAACTTTAGTCTTACCTACATCTGCCATTCTTATATTTTCAAATTACATATTTTCATATTACATGCATATTTATTTGCACATATGGAAACCTCATTCAAAAAATATCCTAGACTGCAATGTTCTCTTGGAGGAAACTTGTGTTTATTAATAAGATATATTTTTTAAAGAAATGGGATAATAAAAAAAACCTGAAATGAAGTAACAGTTGGATTACTTGGTATTAAATTTTATATATATAAATCACAAAAAATATAAACTGTGGTGAAAGAAAATACATAAAGGACATATTCAGCTTAGACCTTGAGGCTCTCTTGGAAGCACCTTCGCAGGATTGAAGAGAAAAAAATCTTTTAGTGAAGAATAAGTGAGATATAAATCTGTTTGGTAGGTATAGATGTAATAAAAAAGAAAAAAAGTAATTAGTTATTACAAATGGGAACATAAGGTAATTTAAAAAATCTTGGGTAATTCTTTTTCGTCAGCCAAAACAGTATGTTAGTTGTGCTTTTGTTTTTGTTTTTAAATGGAGGAGCAGTATCATCTTATGACTCAATCCCTTAAGCTCTTCCTTGAAAAAAACTGTCTCTTGCAAG
>VYZV01018508.1:14726-38048 GCA_013401275.1 Pandion haliaetus | reverse complement strand
TGCTAACTGCAGAGCAGCAGTTCTCAGAGCACAGATATTTAAACCTCATCAAAATACAGAAATAGCTCATTGGTGAGAGATTTAACTTAGGTTTGGGAAATATAGCTTCCAACACCTATTTTAATTCATCCGGGCTGAGATTAGAGCTGATATTTCCTACCAATGTGGCTTGATCTGCAGATTAAGGTTGGGTACTATAAGCATCTCTTTTTGGAGTATGCAACACTATGGAATAAAAAACAAGTTTATAAATTTTTTTTTTCAATTTTACTAAGTTTGCAATGTCAGTCTTCTAAATACATGCTGTATTTATTAGCATTCTTGTTCATTCCAGTTTCTAATGGGCATTTTTTTTTGACTCCAGCTGAGACTGGATTACTTTATACTATTAGAATACTGTTAAAACAAAAAGGACTCGGAAAGCTATAACCCTTAATAAATTATAGCTCACTGGTCAAGGGTGATGCAAGGGATAAAAGACGCCTGTTGATATGAGGTGTAGCAGGGAACAGAATGCAGGTCACCCAGCTGATTAACTGGGAGAGGTACTACTCATAATGGTGGAAGCCCCCTTAACTCCCCCCAGGTTTTGACTAATCTGGTTGAAGTATTTTAAAATAAAGAACGGGTTTAAGATTAGAATTCTCAAGTGAAAGAAAACCTCTAATTCACCCCCAGAAAGTGTGATTTACATTTGTTCTTTCACTGGTATCTTCCACTTTCCAGTTTTGGTGGCTCCTCTCTGTTTTTTAGATGCTGAACTTCCCTTATATGTCATATAAAGACTGTGTAGTGATCAGGATTTGCAATGCCGATCAGTCTCATTTGGACCTAGGCAGTCTTTTTTAAGCCTGATGACCTAGAAAAGACTATACCTTTTATTACTGTGGTTATAAAACAAAAAGTAAGTGAATCATCCATCAGGATGTTTATTTCTCTGCAAGAAAGAAAAAAAGCTTTTTAAAGTTATGAGGCCAATAATGGCAAAAATTAGAAAGTGTCAGTATGAAAAACATTGCTCAAATACTCTATAAATTCCAGAAGCAAACACATTTTATGAGCTTATTAAAGGCAACCTTTATTTTATATGTATATATACTTTGTGTTTGGACAAAGCTAGTAAAAATGGGCCCTGCTCCATGACTCTGACTCCTTGGTGTTATGATAATACAAAAAAAAAAAGTATCCTAATTTCTATTCTTCAATTTCTCACTGTTGCTTTAGTAAATACACAAAATTATGACCATCCCCCAGACTTATTAACCATATTAAGATTTCTTATTTTGATGTTTTTTTTCCTGACAAATTAACCTCAAAGGCAGAATATAAGTTATTTAGCTAATGAGATAACTTTCTTCAGTAAAGCAGGTCATGCACAAGACTGGAATACCTAGGCTATAAAGAAGATAATTTTACCTCGATTTTAGTCCAGGCTAGTCCAAGTTATATCAGCTGGAGTTTTATGAAAAAGGCCCATGGAATAACTAAAATGGGGTTATATTGCAGAATATTGCATGCAATGAAGTGAGACGGTTTAAATACTTGTATTAATGCATCTTTGTTATCAAGTTTGGGGCAGGGAAGAGTATCTGCTTCTTTTTTTTTCAGAAGACTTAAGATTCAGATCTGTGCACACTCCAAGAAAGATCAGAAGTGATGTTAATTTGGTATCACTTGCTGTAGCTGTGATGGTCTATGTGAAACAATCATATAACTGAGTCTGGATATACTTAAAAGGACTGTGGAGAGAGCTTACAACTTTTAACAGGCTGGCTCATACAGTTAGAAAAAGTAGGCAATTTTTCAGGCACACAGACCTCCCTCTTGAAATAAATTATTATTAAAATGAGAATTTAGTCTTAAAGCCCACAGATATGCAAATGCAATTTGCAGATGAATATTAAGTATTATTTTAAATCCTCTTTACTTGTTTTCCATTTGAATCGTCCATTGCACTAAAAATGTTTGAGCTCTCCAGCTCTACAGAGAGTTGTGCTTTTGTTGGTAATCTACACCTGTGGTCTGAACAAACAAAACATCAGTCAGCTTGTTTGATAGACTAAACAAATTAAAGACAGTTTATAGAGCCTGAGAACAATGGAGGAGTGGGCGTTATGATGTGCAATTGAAGACAAGGAGGATATCAACTACATTATATGCAACTGAATATAGTAGTTTGGTTTTTTTTAATTTTCTATGAGGGAAGATATTTTAAATACTGATGACTTTCATTTTGCTGCAAATTAATATTGGACATAAATATATTAAAACATCCTCTGGATCACTGATATATTTATGTGTATTTAGAATTTGCTCATCAAATTACACATTTTAGTGATTTTGGAGGGAGTTTACTTATCACATTTCAAAGTATGCTGAATCTTTTTTGACATGCTTTACTAAATGAGTGTTAAACTTCATTTTACAACCTGGGTATTGAATTAGTTTTCTCTTCGTGTATGCACCAATCAATGACTGATGACATACTTTTATGGTTTTGCTATAAACTAAACTCCCTGTAGGTAGATTTCTGTAGTCAAGACCATTGTAGTATATTTGAAGTTATTTATGTTTTCTAAGAGTTCCTGAAATGCCACCCAGAACCTAAGGAAGTACACATGGACAGAAAAAAGAACCATTTTATGCAATTACGTAGCCAAAAAAAAGAAAACTAAAAAATGTGTCTAGTCTGGGGTAAAGATAAAGGATATACTGAAGCAATCCATGAAATAATGCAGAATCCCTACAACATAAATTACTGAAAGTCTGACTGATATAATTTTTTATGAGGTCAACTGTTAAGTAAAAGATTAATTTATTATTCATAAGTAGTATTTCATTTGCTCCTAGCAGAAATATCCAGCTGAAAACATTCTCAACAGTTATATTGGTCTGTGAATATATAAGGGTGGAAAATTCCCAGAATCTGTTGTAAGTACTTGAAACATTCAATTTGCTATTCTGAACCACCTGTGAGTTAGAAGCCTACATCTGCATAAAATGTATGATCCCTTGCAGTGTATTGTGAAAGACTTCTGGGTTTCCAAACAGCAATATGGATACTAACTCTAAATAAGCTCGTGTTTGGGGTTTATGTGGCTGGGTTTTGGTAGTGGGGGAAGGGCTGCAGAGGTGGCTCCTGTGAGAAGTTCCTACAAGCCCCCCCGGACCAAGGTGGGCCCCGCCTCTGGCCCAGGCCGACCCCATCAGTGACGGTGGTAGTGCCTCTGGGAGAACATATTTAAGAAGGGGAACCTGCAGTGGGTGGGGAATTGGAATGTGAGAGGAACCCCTCTGCAGATCCCGAGGTCAGTGAAGAAGGAGGCGGAGCAGGGGCGCCTGCCCGAGGTCAGTGAAGAAGGAGGCGGAGCAGGGGCGCCTGAGGAGGCTGATGGCCCTGCAGCCCGTGGTGAGGCGGCAGGCTGTCCCCCTGCAGCTCAGGGAGGGGAGCGGTGGAGCAGATGCCCACTTGCAACCCCGGGAAGGAGCCCACGCTTGAGCAGGGGGATCCCTCCCAAGATGTCTGTGACTGTATGGGAAAGCCCGAGCTGGAGCAGTGTGAGATTGAAGGACTGCACCCCATGGGAAGGACTCCCAGTGGACAAGTTCATGGAGGACTGTCTCCCATGGGAGGGACCCACAGTGGAGCAGGGGACAAGTGAGTCCTCCCTCTGAGGAGGAAGGAGTGGCAGAGATAAGGTGTGATGAACTGATCCCAACCCCCATCTCCTGAAAACCGGGAGTGGAGTTGAGCTGGGAAGGAGGGGAAGGGGTAGGGGGAAGGTGTTCTATGATTTGTTTTTACTTCCCCTTATCCTTGTTTTGATTTGATTTATAGTAAATTAAATTGATGTTGTTTTTTCCACGAGTCAAGTTTGTCTTTTGCCTATGGCCATAAGTGGTGAGTGATCCCTCCCTGTCCTTGTCTTGACCCATGAGCATTTCTTTATATTTTCTCCTCCTCATCTCACTGTGGGGGATTGGGGGGAAAGGAGTGAGCGGGTAGTTTCATGGTGCTTTGTTGCCAGCTGGGCTTAAACCACGACAGCTTGTTAAATATCACACTAAATTTTCAAAGACTTTATGACAATAAAATATATTTTCAGAGTATCTCCGTATAAGAAAAGGACTGATCTTAGAATGGGCCTGATTTTCAGAAAGTGCCACATATCCAGCCTTTGAAAATAATGTTCCTTTAGAGGATTAGCAGGATGAGCACTTGGAAAATTAAACTTCTAAAATCATGAATAATTTTAAAGAAGAAAAGGGGAGGAATCTTTAATTCCTTGAAAATCACATCAAATAAGTGAGAAGAAACCATACCCTAAAGAATGATGTAAATGGACAATAGCATTGATTGGAATAATGCTAATTTCTAGTTCTTCTAAACATTGTTGGGTTTTGCAGATTATGGTAATGTATTTCAAGATAATTAGTATTTAAATCATAAACTATTGGGAGAGTAGTTTTGTGCAGAATTTCTATTTGGAAAAAATCTCCAAATGTATTGTAATACAGAACATCATAATGGCAAACTGGTGTGGAGTCAGCAGCTATGAAAAACAAGGTGAACAAAAAGTTGGGGACATAAATACACCAATTAAATACATACAAAAATACTATCTAGTAACTAGTATTTATTTCTTGCTGTGTATAAAAGTACACAAACATGTATGAAAAACCATGTTTAAATATATGTATATATACATACACACGCATCCCATATATGCATAACATGTTATACAAAGTGTTTGCCCCTAAGAAGTAGTGTGTTTTCAGGAGATAAAAATTAGTTAGATTCCTAGTGCATTATCTCAATATTTGCAGGTATTCCCAGCAGAAAGAAGAGGGAGGCTTAGATAACACAGGGAAAGCTGATAAACTTATCTAATAGAAGTCTATTTTAAGGCTGACTGCTTAATGTATCCAGATCCTTCCCAAAGCCATTATTTTACTATCATATTTATTTTATTTGCAATATTTAATATTGCAATATTACTCTTAAAATCTGTTTGGTTTGTCATAGTCAATAGAAAATCTTGCTTTGCTGTTTCTTTATAGTTTTTTATATTTGTGCCATCAAATCGGGGATCGATGAGCTGAAATTTATTTCGTCTCACTTTGCAGCTAAGGACATCTAGAAGGACACCTACTCTCAGACTAAGTCATCAGGGTCTTTTCAGTGATTCACTGTTCTGCCCCTCCCCAGACATCCAAGCAAAGAAAAAGGATGGCTTATTCAACTAATGAGAGCTATTTACATAGCCAGACTGAGAAGCATCCCAGAAGGGGAGGTAAGGAAGGTTGTAACACTCCCTGCAGTGTGTTCTGGTTAAATATGTGCACTCCAGGCCAAAGGGAACATGAGATGTTGTTCTTCATGTGCTGTGGCTGTGGCACTCCCTAAGACAGACGTGCTTGTGGAAGCTGAGGGATTTAGTAGTACTTTGTCCCTTTCAGCAGGTGTCATTATGCAGAGGTGCTGTAAGTAGCTTACTGAGGTAAATTTCCCTGGTGTGGCCATTAACATTTGCTTCCACTTTCATGCATTTTCTCTGTCCTCTCACAACCATGCTTTATGTTCTGCTGCTGATCCTGACAATTCTTTTCTCTTCCTCTTCCAGTGCAGATTCATTGGTCTTGATAATAAATAATGAAAAATGTGTAGCAATTCAGATGAGTTCTCACTGGCAACTTCTGCAGCTGCATTACTACTTACATACTGTGCCTAGAGAGATCTTTTGTAATACATATGTCATGTGAGACATGATTAAGCTTGCCTTTTTTACTTTGGTATCATTCTGGAGATGACATCATGCTATGCTTGATAGTTAGAGGTCTTTCTCTATTCAAAGAAAAATAGGCAGGCAAGTACAAGAAATAATTCAACATAGGAATTAGTTGTTACTATCTTGTGGTGGCATTTCTTCCATTTTAAATGTAAAAAGTATTTGGCTACTTTTGATAATGCTGTGAGGATGGGTTTTATTTCAGCTAAATTTAGATGTCTGGGTGTATTTTATCTCACCTCTTGATCCTTTCTTCCTTATTTCCAAAGGGGTGTCTCACTGCTTCCCGAGGGAACCTAGGGTAATGTGTGAAGATATTAGATACAGCAGATATTACATGCAGTCAGATGACTCCACTATAAAACAACTATTTAAAAAGATTCTGAAAGATTTGAGAACCTAAATCCTAGTTATTTCCAGTGACACCTATGGCAAGCCCACCCTGCAGGTTTAAATAAAATTTTTTTTGTGAACTACTCAGTCAGAAGCACTGGAAGGTGTGAAGCAAAGTTCCTTAATGTATGGTCCAGCTGACAAGTATTCACACCACAGAGCAATGATGTATGATACCACATTTCTATAATACATCAAGAAGTAGTATTGTTATGTTTGAACAAACAATTTGCACACTTGTGTATTTTGTGTCCTGCAGTGTTTGGCCTCTGTGGAAGAACACTATATAATAAGGTATACCCACCTCAGGAAGGCATACTGTGTTAAACCATGTTGCATTTAATGGTATAGACACATCATTATATCAGGCGCAATATCAATGACAAATTTCAGAGTTAGAATTAAGGAAATAAATAGAAGTTAGATCCAGTGAAGAGTTAAGCACCTCCAGAAGGTTTTTGATCCTGTCCAAATGTAGGTGTATATGATAGGTGCAATGAATTGCCATCTGTCTCTTTCTGTTCAAAGTATGTCAGACTGTTAAATAAACAAAGATACATTAAATCGATTTCAGAAAAAGCTCAAGCTTTTAGTATCAAAATTCTCCATATGTCTAAGCTTCAGCTTCTAGACATGTTGAGAAGGGACTCAGTCTTTACTGCACCTAACTTAACACGTTATCAGAATCTGCAAGCTAGGCAACCCTTTTCTCATTTTGACTGATGGGCTCGTGAGGGTAGAATTGGAGAGAAAGTGCTATGTGAACGGCACTGAAAGACTCATTTGGGATGCCGTACATAACTGTTTTTGAAACTCTGAAACACTTATTTACTAGGTATCCTCCCTAAATAGCCATCTCATTTCAATAGGCAGCTCTTTGGAAATCAGACTAAGCTTCCTTTCTTTTTCAAGAGGTTAGATGGCCTGGTAAGATAGATGCAGAATAATAGAATTGCACCATTTTTCTGTCCAAAAACATCCCCAGACCAGAAAAAACATCTAGGGAAATTTCTACCATTTGTAAACTCTCACCATCAGCTAAAGAAAGCTTCATGCATCATGGATTAGGAAACCCAGGAGCACCAATGAGTAACAAAAATCCTCTGTGAAACTTGTCTATTACTTCTCAGGATATAAGAGTGCGGAAAAAATGCCTGGAAGGTTTTTTTTCACTTGCTCAGTTCTTAAAAGGGCTGGACTCTGAAGCCCATCATAAAATTCATCTTATTGTAGACACTATGCTATAATTTTGTCTACCTTGTAACACTTCAAAGGCTACTACTTCATCTTGCATCTATGCATACAAAGACACAATACAGACAAATGCATCTAAGCTACCTACCCTAGAGTGCCTTTATGGGAACGGAAAAGAATGGATGCAATTATTCTCTCTCATTTTAAATATAAATTTTAGGGTGAGATAAAAGACAAGTTCACAGTGCCTATGTCACTCTATTGTCTGTAAAGGGAGCTTGTTTCATTATATACATCTGCATGTTATCTGATGAATCTCATAACCAGTGTAGGAAGCCAATTTATAAAAAATACTTTTTTTAATTTTAGTACCTGAAGACTCTAAACTGGCATTTTGTCCTTGCACTAAACTGCTTTGAACTGCCACGGACATGCCTTGAACAAACACATTTGTTCAAGTGCTGTTACAAGCACCATTTTACTACTAAAGATTTGAGTTGATGGTTTATTACAAGGCATGGGTAGTCCACTATATAAGCTGTTCCCTTTGATAACAGTATCCTAAGGAAAACTTGGCACTGCTGATTCAGATATAACAGCTGTGAAGCAGTATCACACCATTTTTTAGTGCTGTGAAAGGTGTCATCTTCAAGATGAAACAATGAAGTGCAGCATTGATCACGTGTGAGTACTAAAAAGCTAGTCATGCTCGTATTACCTACCTAGCTAAGTCATGACAGCCTGTGTTAATCCTGCTAACAAACTGTTGGAAGGTAACCTGCCCTAAACAGTCTAATTCAAAGCAGCTGCTGCAGAGGTCAAGGAGTCATAGGATTGCTGTTTGTAAGGGATTGCTGCAGGTCATGCAGTTCAGCTCCCACTTGAAGCCTGACCATTGGCAATGATAGATCAGGTCACCTGTAGCTTTATCCTACTCAGCCTTAAATCCCATTACAGATGGAAGCTTTTCTTCAGTTATTCTAGCAAACCTGCTGCAGTGTTGCATTACCCTCTTAATGATGAATATTTTCCTAAATGTCTAATCCGAACCATCCAATCCACAATCTGTTCTCATTCACCTTGTTTTTACTATCATTTATTTACTGAGCAGAGATTGACTCTCTTATCCGTAACTGCGTTTCAGGTAAATGCAGCTCACCTTTTGAGCCTCCCCCATACTGCAAGCTCACCCTTTAGTCTCCTTGTTGTCAGACAGAACAAGCCCAGCTCTGTCAATGGCTGTTTTTATTTCCAAGAGTGTGAATAATGTCCAAATGATGGAGATTAATGAGATCATAAGTCTGGAAGTGACCTCATTTAGCTTGTCCATTCTGCCCCAAGTAAGATCAATTGCATCTATACTATTCTTGACAGATTATTTCTCCAATCTAAACATTTCCAATGATGGAGGCTCTAGCTTCTCTGGCTTGGAGACAAACTGAGATTTCTAGTAGAATTTGTTAGAGCCAAATTGGGTAGGTTTCTGGGCCCAGGGGATTTTCTCCTGTCATAGCCCCATAGTTGCAGGGCTGCTGCGTTTTCATGCCCTCCGCTTGAGCCAGCAGCAAGAATGAGCGCATCCTCTCCAAAGGCACGCACACTACAAATGGCACACATAGGAGTCCACAAGTGCAGCCCACAGAGCTGTGCCTATGCTGCTGCCCGTATAAACGCAGTGAAGACCACTAATGGTTCCATCCCGTTCCTCCCCTCCTGCATATCAGGGTTAAAGCTTGCTAGTGGAATACATGCACACATACACATATATATGTGTGAGGTTCAACAAGGCCAAGTGCCATGTCCTGCACTTTGGTCACAACAACCCCATGCAACACTACAGGCCTGGGGAAGAGTGGCTGGGAAGCTGCCCAGCGGAAAAGGACCTGGGGGTGCTGGTTGGCAGCCGGCTGAATATGAGCAGGCAGTGTGCCCAGGTGGCCAAGAAGGCCAATAGCATCCTGGCTTGTATCAGAAACAGTGTGGCCAGCAGGAGCAGGGAAGTGATCGTCCCTCTGTACTTGGCACTGGTGAGGCTGCACCTTGAGTACTGTGTTCAGTTTGTGGCCCCTCACTACAGGAAAGACATTGAGGTGCTGGAGCGTGTCCAGAGAAGGGCAACGAAGCTGGTGAGGGGCCTGGAGCACAAGTCTTGTGAGGAGTGGCTGAGGGAACTGGGGTTGTTTATCCTGGAGAAAAGGAGGCTGAGGGGAGACCTTATTGCTTTTTACAACTACCTGAAAGGAGGTTGTAGTGAGGTGGGTGCTGGTCTCTTCTGTCAGGTGGCTGGTGATAGGATGAGAGGAAATGGGCTCAAGTTGCAGCTGGGGAGGTTTAGATTGGATATTAGGAAAAATTTCTTCATCGAAAGGGTTGTTAGGCATTGGAACAAGCTGCCCAGGGAAGTGGTGTAGTTACCAATCTTGGAGGTATTTAAAATATGCAGATATGGTGCTTAGGGACATGGTCTAGTGGTGGACTTCGCAATGTTAGGTTTACGGTTGAACTCAATGATCTTAAAGGTCTTTTCCAACCTAAATGATTCTATGATTCTATATACACATGGGCTCTTTCCTGTAGCTGGTCTTAGACATTCAGTCCACCTACTTGCTGGCTCCCAGAACCTGGTCTCCTGTAGCTGCTGTGACCCAGATTTGGGGCCCCTCAGGCATCAGCTTCCTGCTTCAGGATGTTGCCACACAGACTTCTTCTCCCAGTACTCATCTTGTTTGTCCCTAAGTTCCATAGCATACGTACACAGAGCCCCAGATAGGAAATGCATCTACCCCAAAGATAGTTAGAAAAAGGATTTAATAAGAATACGGAATAGACTGATCAGGTGCAGGGCTTCTCAGATGAGCATACTGACCAGCTACCTGTTTACAAGCAATTACCCATATGACCACCTTGTTGCCTCTATTTTTCCTCACTGATCCACCCTGAAACCTCACTTTCCCCTTTTTGGTCCTTCTCCTAAACATTTTCACATGTTCCTACAATTCCCTTAAAACAGCTCATAATAAGTTTTACACAATCTGCATATTCTCACTGCATTCCAAGATAAGTCCTATACCTTTTCAGACAATAAATCTTTTAGTTTTGATGGCCTTCCAGAAAGATTCTTTTCTTGATGCACCTTGGTGGGTTTCACAGCAGTGGCAGTGATCTAATTACTCTCTTCCAATGTTTTTTTGAGTAGCTTATCCAGTGTGCTCCTGATTAGGTTATTACAGTTTCTCTACCTGTCATTGTCCTTTGATCCTTGCTGGGTCTGTGTTCACTGTGATTAGCCTATACTCATATAACCTAAGAGAATCACAAACCATGGAGAATCATGCAAACAACATCACGAGACACATCAGTGAACTGCTGTTAGTACAGAAAATGGTGGTGAATGCTGCACTGAAGATTTTTGCAGGCTTGTTTTAGATGGCATGCCTAGAAAAAATTTTATCCCAAAGGTATTGTTCATGAATTGGAAAACAGAAGTGAAATAACATCATGGTGAAAAAAAGAGCATATGTGAATTGAACAAAACCCAAATCCAGTGGGCATTTCAGCCACTGTACGATACCTGAAGAAGTATCAAACTTTTTTAGAGAAATATTTCCAAAATTAGTGCTAAAAATATTTCCAAAATTTGTCCTAAAATATACATTATACAGAAAAAGGAGAGTAAGAATGCACTCAACTGAATTTACTGCCAGCTGAATGATAAGCTGAAGATGATAAAAACAGTGCTTTATCTTCACACTTAGATAGCTTTCACTCCTATGCAAACCTAAACTACCTAACCAAATGATTTAATTGTTCAAATCCTTACTCTTGCCTTCATTCTACTTTTGTTAATGTTCTTTGTTGTTGTACAGGTGGTGATCATTTAGGGTGCTTGCATTCCATGGAAAATTACTATATTGGAACCTCTCCAGGGCATAGAAACTTGCATTTATGCATTTTCTACAGAGCATTCACCACATATTTGAGTGCATTTTGGCATTGTTTGAAGTAAAACTAAATGTAAATACTCAGGTATAAATTTACTAGGTTCTTTTCTAAACTAATATTAGAAATAACACTTTTTTTAAATTGGCATCCTGTTCCTATTGTTCAAATCCTGTTCAAAATTTTTCAATCAGAGCACAGAGAGTGCAGAGGAAAATGAGTCAGGGGAGAATATTGTGAAATGAAGCTCCATTTAGAGGATTCAGCAATAAACACAAGGGTTTTTTTTATTTAGATATGGCAGACTCAATTAGCATCTCATTAGCAATAAGCTGTATAAATAGGCATGTTCAGCAAAGAGGGAAAAAAAGTCAATAGTCTGCTGGCAGCCACTCAGTATCCCAGCACCAAGCTTTCAACACATACAGAAGCTCTAATTAGAAGCTTGTCCATGTGCATGCATCACTCATTAGCTGCCTCTTCACTGAATGGGAATAATGAATTGAGCCCTTTAATCTGACATTAATAAATTGCCACCATTTTGGGAGGTATTTGAATGTAAAATGGTGATGTTCATTACCAAAATTATGTTTGATGAGTTGGGTTTGTTCTGGCTCATTGAGAGGGATAATTTTCATACTGTTAGGGCTCCTTCCAAAAAACGAGTTTGGATGCTTATGGCTTCCCGCACAGAACTTTAAGTGAGAGCCAAATCTGTGAAGACCAACACTATAAACTACAGATGAGTATATGATGATGTAATGACATGTTTCCTGCATCTTCTGGTAACAGGTGTAAAAGTAATTAAACATGACTTGAAGGTATGCCTTACAGAGAAAACCGCTCATCTCCTGTTTATAACATTTCTTTGTACAGCCTGAGTCCATCAGAAGGAATTCAACTCCATATATATGGAAAATATGAGACAAATACTTTGGGCCTAGGCAAACCATCTGTCCCTTGTTCCAAGTCAGTTTCCTCTTTTACTAGGTTTTATTCCAGCTGTATTTCATTTTTTGTATGAACCAAATAGACAAACTGGACTATATGCTTCATATGTATGACAGAAGACACCAGTCTCTGGATCTTAAGCCACATGTTAGTAACCAAACAAGGGTCAAAATTGGGCTTTTTGGAGCTACATCATGCCATTAGTGAGGCTGTGCAAAGACTGATAAGTGATCTGGTCCCCTCTCTGGTACCAAGGCAGTCTAAACCCATAGTGCAGTGGAAGATGCAGAAACCTTTACAATTTTCCATTTGTGAAATGCTCGCAGTACTCTTCCCTTTGGCTCTAGTTATGTGATGGGTGTTCTTTGTGTCCTCAGCTGTCCATACAATTACCTTTATGTGTGGGTTCACATGGCCGATTAAGTGACCTTTGGACTAGAGGATAAAAACTGATAAATAGCAAGTTAATAAAGCAGAACTGTTGCAGTATACATAACAAAGCAGGTAAATCTCCAGGCCAGGAAGTATGAAGATAAATTGTGCATTGCCCAAGTTAGAAGCAAGTAAACTGTATTCATCTGTGACTGTAACACAGCTGTAAAAATATACTTACTGAAACTGTGCAGTAGCAAATACGACTCTTTGCCAGAGTAGATCTACCCATCAGGCAAAGTCAACTATATTATGGAGGATTATCGTAATGTTATCTTTCAATATTCAAAAGTCATGTAAAAAACCCTGTCCTGGTTTCAGCTGGGATAGAGTTAATTGTCTTCCTAGTAGCTGGTACAGTGCTATGTTTTTGAGCTAGGTATGAGAAGAATGTTGATAACGCACTGATGCTTTCAGTTGTTGCTAAGTAATGTTCAGTCTACAGTCAAGGTTTTTCAGCCTTTGATGCCCAGCCAGCAAGAAAGCTGCAGGGGCACAAGAAGTTGGGAGGGAACACAGTCAGGGCAGCTGACCCAAAGTGACCAACGGAGTATTCCATACCATATGACGTTTTAGGAACTGAGACGGGCGCGTCGCCACTCGGGATCTTCCGGGTGCGTCGGTCGGCGGGTGGTGAGCAATTGCGTTGCGCATCACTTGTTTTTTCCAACCCTTTTATTATTGCTGTTATCATTTCATTAGTGTCATCATTATCATTATTAATTTCTTCTTTTCTGTTTTATTAAACCGTTCTTATCTCAACCCACGAGTTTTAGTTCTTTTCCCGATTTTCTCCCCCATCCCACTGGGTGTGGGGGGGAAGTGGGTGAGCAGCTGTGTGGTGCTTAGCTGCTGGCTGGGGTTAAACCATGACAAACCCCCATACTGTTATGTCTCAACTATCTAGCAAAATAAATTTAACAAAGTCTTGGAGAAATCATGTGAGAATAAAATGGGACAAAACTATCTACCTTTTCTCACATTTCCTCAGTGAACTGCCTATTCATTAAAATGGATTAAATAGCACATTCAACTATGATTATTGGAACCATATTTCTAATACCGTGAACACAACCGGCTTTTACCAATTTATCTTACACAAGTCTTCCCTGTTTTTTAACTTCTTTTCCAAAGAAAAAACTTTGTAGTAAATGTCTGTATTTTTCTTAACAACATTCCCAGTCTCTGTGACAAACTGAATAACTGCATGTAATATTGTATTCTGTACAAAGACTTGTTTTCCTCCTATTCTTCCATGTGACAGTGTTTATTATATACTAGGGGTATCAAAGAGCTGTTACCCTATAACGGTTTATGTTGTATTAAGTATACTCTTAACTCCATAACACCAAAGCAGACAGTTTTTCTAGGCCAAATGTTTATCACATAAATTCATTTTGTATACATTTTCCACAGAGTATTTTTTAAAGAAATGCTGCCTCTGTAGAAGTAAGGATAGTTTTTTTATCTGGAATGGATAGAAAATAAAAGGTATATACCCATTACATTATTTTCTCCAGCAATTATAAAGCTATTGTATGGTCAATGGATATTTAATTATATAAAATTTAATTTATTGAATTGGGTGATCCGGAAGAGAAGCTTTGAACTATGAACTGGGGAAGAAGTGAGTCTGCCACATTTTTCTTGCCAGCTCACATCACCTCTAGTTTTTTCACAGCCTGACTTTGATATATAGACCAGAAGCTTCTTGTAGCAGGACAGTATGTAAAACAATGAACCTCACATTCTGTGGATCTTCAATTGCACTAATCTTAATGCAAACATTAAACATGTTTAGCTTATAGGAATGACTGATTAACTTAAGAGAAGATATTCAGGGAAGTTACTTCAGCCCTTTTAATTCATCAAGTAATTTAGTGTAATTTAAGATGAGGTACTGAGTAGAAACTAGTAGTAACTTTATGTGGAAGTTAAATAACAGTCGTACTTGGCTTTTGTTCTACCTAAGTCAGCTAACATCTCCTCAGAAATATTTTGTGCTTGGATTTTCAAGGTGGAAGAGGAGAAAAGGCTATAGACCTAAATTCACAATAAGTCAATATTCTTAATTAAAATCTATTTCACTAATAGTATGTCTAATCCTTGGCAGTGCTTTATCTCACTAAAGACTCCAGCAGACATGTGACAGGATTAAAATCAGACAGCTGAAGCAGCTACAGCCACCAGCCAGTCTCTCACCTTGCCCTTCTGATAGATGCTGCTACTCTGAGCATAATGCCTGATGTCTTGGGAAGAAAGTTTCTAATCCACCATGTTAAAGAAGAAATAAGTTTCTAATGTAACATACTAACTTGAACTGATCCTACTTTCTGCTTATGAGAGTGAAAACTTTAGCAATGCAAGGCCTGCTACACAAATAACTCAGACATCTGTATCTTTGCGTAATAACATCTCTGAGTGAGTGACAGAGATGGCTAGGGTGTTAACAAATTTACCTATCTGATTTCCATCTCCTGCCGTATCCTTTTAGACCTCTGAAAGAAACACAATACTGGTGAAGCATTCTTCTTGTAGAGGCATACTCAGAAAACTGTCTTTTTTGTTGTATGTGTTCTGGCATTAGACAGCTAGTTGAGGAATCCTGTATTGCCAGTTCTGACTACATAAACTACATATATTTCAGAAATGTATTACACTAATTTCCTACCCATGATCCCGTGAAAATGTAGAGAGACTCTATACAGACACTGGTATAATTTCAGTTATAAAAAACAGTGGCTTCCTAAAGGCCTTATCTTGTCGTGAGCTGATGTGTTTTTTCTTCATCTGATGCCAGATCCAAATCCCAGCAAATTTTCCTTTTGTATCAGAAAGTAGTTGGATTAGACAAATATGGGTATGTCCTTTGTAGGTGACGATTTTTTTTTTTAGATGAATTGTAGTGATGTTTCTGTTTAATGAGTATCAAATTTCTAATGTACCCCATCAAAATGAAATTGTCTCTGCTGGAGAACCATAAGAAGAACTTATCAGGCAAAATCTAGCTTTCTACAGTGTGGATGTCTATGTTCAAGCTTGTAATTTCACTTCCTTTATGGACAATGCAGAGAAATAAGCATTTCTAAGAGCACCTACTATTTATTACATAGGCACCTGATTATTTATTTACCACCTAAGGTAGACAACTAAGATAGATAGATTAAATGAAGGAACTCCAGAAGTGCTTGTTTATCTTCATGAGTAATAAAAATCTAGGATGACTGGTGGAGATACAGGCATTTATATTACGAAGTTCAGTAGAAGAATCCTGCCTTATTGATAAAAATGTCAGTTTTAATGTCGCCTAACAGTCGAGGTTTCCTCTATAGTCAGTAGAGGGAAGTCAGCACCTCCTTAAGACACTTCATCTCAGAGATCATTGACACTTCTTTTAGGGCAGGATAAATTGTTAAACTGGCATCTGAAAGCCACCATTTATTGCCATTATCTTGAGGGAATGTAGACAAACAGTTGAACACAGCATTTCAATTTCAGGTGGTTGTTAAGGGAGATGAATCTTATTTGTTCAAACTTTAAGGTTTACTTTTCTATTTTTCTTAATCACTGTCTATTAGAAATCCATTTCCATGATTCTTTAATAGAGCTTCAAGACTTTATACAAACTATCATAAACAGACTTACTATATGAAGGTTATTTCTGGCTTTTTGCACTCTTATTAACCTCATGAAGTTCAACAAGGCCAAGTGCAAGGTCCTGCATCTGGGTCGGGGCAACCCCCAGAATCAATACAGGATGGGCAATGAGTGAATTGAGAGCAGCCCTGTGGAGAAGCACTTGGGGGTATTAGTGGATGAAAAACTCAATATGAGCCACCAATATGTGCTCCCAGTCCAGAAAACCAACCATATCCTGGGCTGCATCAAAAGAAGCGTGACCAGCAGGTCGAGGGAGGTGATTCTGCCCCTCTGCTTCACTCTCATGAGACCCCACCTGGAGTACTGCGTTCAGCTCTGGGGCCCCCAATGTAAGAAGGACATGGACCCGCTCGAGTGGGTTCAGAGGAGGGCCATGAAGATGATCAGGGGACTGGAGCACCTCTCCTATGAAGACAGGCTGAGAGAGTTGGGGTTGCTCAGTCTGGAGAAGAGAAGGCTCCAGGTAGACCTTACTGCAGCCTTCTAGTCCTTAAAGGGGGCCTACCAGAAAGCCAGAGTGGGACTTTTTGCAAGGCCATGTAGTGATAGGACGAGGGGTAACAATTTTAAACTGAAAGAGGGTAGATTTAGATTAGACGTAGGAAGAACTTCTTCACTGTGAGGGTGGTGAGGCACTGGAACAGGTTGTCCAGAGAGGTTGTAGATGCCCCATCCCCGGAAGTGTTCAAGGCTAGGTTGGATGGGGTTCTTCTGTTGCTTTCCTATATTTGATGAATAATGAACACTATTATCTTCCAGTATTTCCAAAGCTAAAATTAATTTTATTTAGTTTTCCAACTACAAATTAAATGGCAATTACAGAATATAAAATATCCAATTCTGCGCATGTAACTGAATTTATAGTATTCTTCACTTTGAAAAAGTACCAAAGAATCATGCCAAAAAAAAAAATGTTCAATTAGGAAAAATAGTATTCAAAATGCAGAACAACTTAATTTGGTCTTTAAGTGGTGAAAACTATAAGAAAAAATACACCTTACTAGGAATTAAAGTGTAAGAACTGAGTTAAACCTTTAAAAAATATTTCCTAATTATAAATGTAATTATGCTGGTCTTAGGGTAGAGTTTGTTTGTTTGTTTGTTTGTTTGTTTGTTTGTTTAATATATCTGTAGTTCAACATTATTAAGTTTATAAAAGCAACTGGTTTTGTAATACCTTTTACTTCAGAAGAGAAAAAATGTATTTAAGCTACTACCTTAGATGATGTTGGCCATGTTACAAAGCTCAAAAAACCTCTTCACTTTATGCAAATTGTGATCTTCATGATGAAAGACTTTTCTCAAAGAAAAAAAAAATGCTAATTTATTTAATTTAAAATGATAAACCTCTCCGAAGGTCTGTAGTCACAGCGTTTATACACATTTGCCAGCAGCATTAAAATAATTATTCCAAAAAAAATTTAGCCTTTCAGTTTCTTCATAGCTTTAGGGAGCAAGCTTTTAGTCTTCTCCAAAAGCTGGTCGAACAAATATTAGCTACATTATGACTGGTCAATGATTTTAGGTTACTTTTGGACACAAGTGGAGAATAAGTCTTACAGCTCTGAATGATGTGTTTTAAACCATGCATTTTTGAGGAATATCTATGTAGTATATCAGACCTAATTGTGTTTGCGGAATTAGACAGAGTTTGAAAAGCTTTTTAGGCAATACAGAGCTACAATATGGAGACCCAGCAAACATCCATTACAGGTGATGTCATATACCTTCATAACACATCATCTATCTCCATACAACATTAAGACAGCATGCATTGTAATGGTTAAAGTTTAAGGTAACAGATTTGTGGAAAACAATGGCAAAATACACATCTGAAAGAAAGCATCCTCTAGATGTTTTCTCAAATCAGTTAGCATTTTGGTGTTTGTCCAAACTGAACTTCATTCAGCACATTTGTACTCTCCTGATTCTCAGCTAGATATTGGCTAAGCTACTGAACTCTACAATCAAACTAGGGATAAATGGGATATACCTGCAACAGTAAATTACAGAGAATGAGAAATTTCATTACCTATACTGTTACTTTGTTAGAGACAACCCTGGTATGGGTTTGGCTGAGGTGAAGTAGAACTATGCAAACAGTTCCCAGGCCCAATTTGAGAGTTAGTATGGATGATTAGGCAAGAACTATTCCGTAAAAGTGGCTTGGATGCACCACCTTGCTTTGGCTAGTAAGAGTGTTTAATAATGTGGATATTGCCAAATCACGCCAGTTGGGCTACATGGACCCTGGCTTGCTTCAGTTTACTAATGTATATAGCCTCTATGAAAGATGTGGTTTTAGGGATTAATGAGTTTAATCATCTGAGTCAATCCAAAGAAGAACCAGCAAAATGCTTCTGGGACCAAAGAGAGGGAAAGAAGAACAGAAATAGAGGAAGAGAGAAGGGAGATGGGGAGGAGGAAAGAAGGAGTGACATGCCTTTTTTGGCAATCACGGACTCTTGAAATGGCTCCACTAGTCATGAAACTTCAGCTCAGCACAGATCTTTACGGTGAAGGTTGGGGTTACTAAATTTTGTGCATTTTATATTTAACTTTTACAACACATACTTATTTAAAAAACAACATGCCTCCAGGAAAAGAGAGTAGAAGTGAAGATGTAAATATAGTCTATAGCAAAACTTTAAGGAACAGGGAGCTTTGCTTACTAACAGTGGCTCTTGGACTATTTCTTTAAAATAAGGAAAAACAGTGGGGCTGAAAACTTGGATGTAACAAAAAGGAATTTCCCAACTGCCTGGTAAGTAGTAATCTCTTACTAAAATGTCTGCTCTGCTTTTACTCTTCAGTCATCTGATGCACATGTCAGTATCCTAGGCCTAAGATTGTTTAAGATCTCTGTCCCTTCCTGGGAAAACAAATTTACATAGACACAGACACATATGAAAGGCTGAGGTGGAGGTAGGTCAGCCTGTGACAGATATCAGATTAGTTTGGAAGAGAAGAGGACAAATCTTGGTTGGGAAGGTACAGAAATGTGCCATACATTCTGACCCCAGGAGAAGTCTTGTTGTCCTGGGACAACCCAGACTTGTTGAAATTGTCTTTTTCAAAAGTTGAAGAAGGGTTAACAAGCTCCTGGTGCAGGAGAGAGACAGAGCTGTGTATGGGTAATCATCTTGGCCTCATGCAGGGTCCCAGTGTTGCAATTCAGGACAAAGAAAAGGAAAGGGTAGAGAAAGGAAGAGCAGTCTGAGGCCTAGAAAAGATGGATTCTCTGAGAGTTTAGGATCCACATTGCCAAAATCAAATGTGGATATGCTGCCAGTGGGCCTCATGTACAGAGGGTGCTCAGCTTGGTATGCTGCATATTTCTACTGGCTGGATTACCTCTGTACCACATGAACGGTACAAATTATTTCCATCAGATTTCTGAACCTGGGCAGGGAAGGATCAGACAGCTCTTTCAATTCTGAAATCTTTTACTTGATACTGTATATTTATTTTATTCTTTAAAAATTAATGAAGGGGCAGTGTTTGGTTGGTCTGACACCCAGTATTTTTTTATTGTCATATTTTACCATTCAGACTTGTTTAATCAAATGGGAAGAACAGTCAATCCTATTTCTTATCATGCCTTTATAACCAGGCCTTTCAAGTTGACAATGTAAAAACATGAAAAAAAAGACTTTCCATCTCCCTAGACAGCTTACACTCTGTACTCAAACAATTTGAAAGTTAGTGACTGAATTCAAAATAAATTCAGAAAAATAGATTTCACTTAGAGGAAATGATATTGTAATACAAGTCTAGAAATAGCTGAACTCACTGGGCAAATTGTCTTTATGCCACTAAACCGGAGTCAATTTTATTGCAGCTGTGACAGTTGCACACATTAAAGAGAAAGGACTATTTAGTTTGAGCATTTTCAAAGTGTGAAGAAAACACTTTTTGAGAAAGGGCAATCAGGCAAAGTTCAAACAATTTTCAGTATCATAGAAAAGATGTCTTTAATGGATAATTTAAGTACTAGCTAGGCAACAAGCTTTTTATGAGCTGTCAGTTGAAATATATTCAATTGTAGGAATCACAATGCTTTAGGAAAACTTAGACTCTGTAAAAAGTGAAGAAAAGGAGAATTCATGTGAAGAACTTAACACAGTGAAGTAATATACTCCTCAGTCTCATTTCTAAAGAGACTCATCTTTCTTAGAAGTTGTTGTTCTTCAGGTGTAGAATTCATAGTTATTTTTAAGTTGGAACAAATGTGGGAGTGTTTTTGTAAAAAAGAGCAAAAGGACTGGCTGCTACAGATTGGAAGGAGTAACACTTTAGAATGCTTTTTAAACTTACTTCTTGAACTCCTGAAAAAATTCTTATATTTTCAACCTGGAGGCTAGGATTCATTACACTAACTTTAGCAAACTAAAAGTTAGAAAACTGGTCTATGGTAGTGGTCTTGTATCTCTTCAGAGCTAATAAAGAAAGACAAAAAGCTGAAGAACCACTCATCCCACTTACCTTAAACATCTGATTATGATGGAATGAATTTCCTTTTCATAGTGTCACTATTTATCTTTTGGATGCTTCCTTCTCCTATACCTTTGCAGCTCTAGTGATTCCCATTCCGTCTGTTTCTACTTAATGATATTAAAGAGTTCAGAATAATGGAAATTATACTTATAAACCATTTATACAATTAATAACTCTGCCAAGTAAAATTTTCCATAACACATATTAAAAGCTACACATATTTGTATGTACCATTTAATTGGAAAATATATTTTATGCTGTCTTTGGCATTTACTTAGCTGGCCTTGTGCACACAAACTGGTTTTGGGATTGCAGATATAAATAATGACTATTTGTTTAGAAGAAGGGTTTACAGCATCTTTGTGTACTTCTCACACCTTAATTGATAGCTAATTTTGTTTTAGAAAGAACAATAATAAAACAATAACTTTAAGTCCAATGCATTTTCTCTTTTCCTGAGTATAGCCAGTTGCTATCAAGCCAAAGTGGGAGGGAGGGAAAGGTGTATAGTATATAGGCATGGTATATAGCTATGCAAACTTCGTAAACCAAGTTAATTCCTAGGTAGTATAATATTAACCTTAAAATCATCTTGCTCAATGTCAAGAAGCTCAAACAATCCCATAAAAAAAGAAAGTTTATGTGATTTATAGAAAGCAAATGGGCTGCAAACTCGATACTTGTACTCTTCAGGCAGTAATGATTAGGAGCATATTTTGTATTGCTCAGGTTATTTCAAAGAAACTTCTAAACCATACAGATCAGCAATCAACTTTTCCATGGCAAAAAAAAAGATGTTGCTTTGTGGCTTATTTAACTTTCTCTGTAGATATCTATGAAAACATTTTTGAAAGTTTTGAGGATGGCTTGGTATGGGCAGTGCTCTCTAAAAAATTCTTACATTTTGCACAATTAAAATGCATTTATTTTCCTTGAATACCTTTCTTCATTAAAAAAAAGGTAACTCAATAATAAAGGTAGCCATTTATTTCAGGTGTTACTATGTCTATATCTTCCCATATCATTTCCCACACATTTATACAGAAGTTTTTGTATTCCCACAATTTTTGACACAGTTACCCTCAGAAAGCCTTGATAAAGTAATGAAATACAAATGCACTTGTTTTACTAAGATGTAAAGAAAAAGTTGCTTTTCTCAAGCTATATGGGAAGCTTTTGATAGAAAAAAAAGTAAGCACAAACTTTGCCAGTGTCATAACCATAGTGCCATAATGTGTTTAAAACTTTATCTTTGGTTTTTCTTGTAACATTTTCACTTCTTTTTGGACTGTTCCTACATGCATGCTGTTAAGAACAGAATCCTTAAAGGTTAAGAATTTATATTTTATTTGAGCTGCCTGGGATGTGGTTCTGGTTATAAACTATGTTCTGGAAACTCAAGAAGTAATGAGGACCATGAGTAAAAATAAAATAATAGAAGTAGTCATCATCTTCAGAGAACTTATAAGAGTTCTTAGTGACCCAAACATGTAACTGTTACAAGAAAAGCAAGAGCCCATGTCTTTATATACCACAGATCCAGTTCACTAAAAAGGAGATTAATGAAAAGCAGTTTCAGGAATGGCATGTGTGTCATTTCTGAAAAAAGATGTGGCAAAAATTTATTTGGAGCAATAGACTGCCTGAAAAGCACAGAAACTGATGCTGGAACACATGCTGCACCATCAGGAATTAGACAGTGAAAGAGAAAATCTAGACTACCTCTAAACACTTATCCATTTGTTCCCAAAGTTTACAATGATAGGTTCCAACTACAATAGAGAAATAGCGATCACACTGGAAAATAAATGGGTGAAAAAATATGGTAACTTTGGTGCAAAGAAAATGTGAAGAACTAAAGACAGTGAAAAGTATGAACAAATTAGGATAGTAAAATATTTGCATCTAAGTGGCTTACACAGATTCACTTTATGGCCAATGGAGAAATAGAAAAAAGGTGGCACTTTTGGGGAAAGTACATCTCATCCTAAAATAAATGTGAAAAACGTATCAGGTAAACTATTGTTCAGACGCTCCATTTAATATATGTTTCTATAAAGAGCACCTAACTTAGCTATGATGTGCACTGGAGAGTGGGACTCAGCTGCAGGTTGAGAAGATCAGCTTTGTATATCTGCACAGAGGTATGCTATGTGTCTCCCACTCTCAGTGATGAAGATCTCATTACTACAGTGAATGGAGCTTGGAAAATAATTCATCTTATTATAAAGCAGACTATGACAGAGTAATTAATTTGTTTAAAAGGAATTATTTAGTGCTTCTTGAGATGCTGTGAGTTTTACAGGATAGCCACATAGGGCTTGCAGATGTAACAAAGAAATCACAGGAGACAAAAAGCCTCTAGGAACATGTTATGGGTTTGAGTGGTGGTGGTGGGGGTTTGGTAGCAGGGGCAGCTCCTGTGAGAAGCTGCTGGAAGCACCCCTGGCTCCAAGTCAGACCCGCC
>VYZV01018507.1:53327-68728 GCA_013401275.1 Pandion haliaetus | reverse complement strand
TACACTTAATCAGATGAAGCCAATTTTTAAAGGCAATGGCTGAGACTAAGCTCTTACCTGAGCATATGGAAATAATGAAAGCAAGCCCTCAGGGTTTACAGCTTGGAGCCCTGATCCAGTTGGCTCCTGTACACACTCAGTCTGATAGATAAATCAAAAAGTTAAAGCAGGGGAAAAAGACAGTATTATTATACTTCCTACATCCCCCCAAAATGTTAAACATGCTAACACTCTGGGTTGATCTTGTTCCTTTTAGCATGGGATCTCACATTACAACTCACTCTGCAACCTTGGGTAGTCAGAGCATAACACACCAGCCATACCACTGCCTCTGCCAAGCAATTGAACTCTTAAACCAGAATGAGAGTCCCCACCTTGTGTCAGTCTGACTCCCAAATTGAGTAATTTTGCCAGCATTCACATTCTATTAAGGAACATCTTCTAATTGTTTCATTCTTGAATAAACTGCCTTGGACTTATATTAATATGTACTTTGGAGTAGGTTTAATTTTGAGTGATTAATTTTTCCAAATACCTTTTCTGTAAACCAGCAACTTCCCTTCCCAGAAAAGTAAACACTCAATTTAGAAATCACAGCATTTGAGGGGTATATATAGTTACAGTTTAGCATTTTAGCACTCCCAGCAAGAAATAAGTTAGTAAGACAGCCTGATGATAGACTTCAGTGAAGTTTAGAAAGTTTGCTCCCTTGCTGCAGGGCTCTGCACTACTTAGTACAGTCCACATTCTGTAGGTCCTTATCATGCCTCATTATAATATTATAGTAATGCTGCAGAAGAATGCATTAAAGTGCTAAGATTAAGGAATAACCACCTGAACGCTAATGATCAAGGCCATTCAGAGTGCTGCAGTGAATGTAGACGCTGTTTGTACGTACACAGGGATCTCATATGTAATAGACCATCATTCAGTTAGTTTTACAAAGATGGTCCCTTTGGACTACAACCCTCCACGTGCTGGCAACTAAAAGGACAGTCTTTACTAACAGAAGAAAGTGCCCAGGACAGGTACTGAAAACTTACTGTCCTTGGAGGGGAACTGCTGGGGAACAAGAGACAGCAGTCCCTCAGTGCTGAAACTCTAGTCCTCTGTATCCTGTAACTATCAAAAATACTGGTCTCCAAAGCCTTTCATGACCCCCCTTCTGGTGGCACACCAATCTTCTCAAGGTCTGAGAATCATACAGCACCTTGTTTGGATTGTTGAAATGCAAATTTTCATTTCAAGGCAATAGTCAGTTTTAAAGTTGATGTTGATATTAATGATGGCTTTGATGTAATTATTAGTGTTGGATTGACTCAAAATGCCAATTTGTTTATATAGTTCTGAAGAGGCTTATGTATTTGAAAGTTTTTCTGTTTATTCCAGCTATATCTGCTGGTCTAATAAAGTATATTATTTCTCTCTAAAACCTTGTGATCTTTGTATCCATAGACCCTAATTGCCATGGGGAATCTCCATCCTTGGAGCCTTTCAAAACTTAGCTAGACAAGCTGATGCATCTTTGAACATGGTTTTGCTTTGAGCAGGTTGAACTAAGTGGTATCTAGAAGCTTCTTCCAACCTATATCAATCTGTGACTTTATAAGGCTTAAACCTGGTAGGTTTCAAATCTGTCCTTTTTAAGTCTTTCTAATGAGGGATCTGTTCAAATATTTTAATTTTGGTAGCAGCTTGAACAGTTTAAAAAGGCATATTCTCAGAAAGCTATGAGAAAATATGAAGCAATGTGAGATAAGTTGCCAAGGATACTGTGAGATTCCTTTTAACTGCCTTGGGCTTCCCAGATGGAGAATGGATTTCCAACTAGAGACTGTTTTCTGCAGGTCTGACAGTTTTGCCCTCAATGAAAAGAAGAGTTCAGTAGAGAAATGCAGGGTAGTAGATACATTCAGTCCAAAGAATATATATGAAATGCATGTATACAGTGGGATATCCAGGAGCATGGCTTGAAGAGGTATCTCTGTCATATGTGATAATGCCTCTCCCTCACACTAGAAACAGATTTGGGTATGGAGGGCAGTGATGTAAATCGTCATGGCTGTATTACATGCATGTGTATTTGAGGGTGGTGGTTGGACAAAGACAAAGAATTTTCTCAGAGAATTGAGGAATGGCTTTATTTTTACAGGAGACCACATGTGCTATCTTCAACTGCAACACCTATTTGAATTTCCGCAACAGAAAAAAACCCCAAATTTAAGTTACATTTGAAGGAAATTTGTAGTCTATTTCAAGTAAGAGTTTTCTAAACTGATAATTCAACAGCTTTTACACCATTAAAGCTGAAAGGGATCTTTCATTTTCTGCAAGTATTTTAGAGTCTAATACTGTGCATTTATAATATCCATATCATATTTAGCATTCACTTTAATGGTTCAAATATTTCCTTAATTGAAAAACAACTCCAGTGCAGCAAAGGTAGTTGAGATTTTTACTTTAAATAATGTTTTACTTCATCTAAAATTAATGATGGCTAGTGAGGGCTTATTTATATAGTAGAGTGTAATTTAAAATGATGCACTGATTTGGGTTCATCTCTATGGCCCTGATCCTGCAAACACATGAGACTGACGTTATGCAAAACAGTTTTTACACTGAGCTCCACAGAAATGTTCCAGCATATAAAAAAGCTCAGAAGAAGAAGAAGTGTTTTTAAAATTAAGATATACACAGACATGTTCTAGTGCTCAGGATGTTCTGCAGCATTCATATTGCTCTTACTGAAGAACTTTACCTGCTCAGCATCAGTAAGTCAATATTCTTAGTTCATAAAAAGAAAACTAAACATTATGTCTCCAGCAAGGATAGGAGTTGAGATGGGGGAATCAGTGGATGAATTTTTGTTAACCAAGATTAATTGGTACCTGTGGCTTTGATTTAAATTTAATTAACAGACTGAAATTCAATCTAATGTTGCCAACCCAATCCAGAACCTTGTGAAGCCAAGCTTTCACTCACCTCAAACTCCAAAAGCCTTATGTGGGAAAAAAAAAAATAAAAAAAAATCCAATGTTAGACATTTAGAGATCTTGGCTCACATATTCTTGTAGCACAAATCATTTTGACCTAGACTTTATTGGATGAAATATACCTCCTGACACTCTGTATAGGTGATGGAAGCTACAAAAACATTTACATCTGACAATATGAGCTGCCATAGAGAATCAGTTTCAAAATTTTGTCCATAAACTGCAGTAGGATTTACTGGAGGACTGCCATCTGGTGAAGATATTAGGAATTTTTAGGTCATCAGTAATGACCTTTTTGCTGAGGTGCCTCTAGCAGTCTGTATCATATACAGAACCAGATGTTGAATCCCATGTGGTGTTGACGTATGAGCTCTGAGCTAGAAGGCATGAACCAGCACCAGTCTGCTGATGCTTACTGGTTGGGCATGCTCAAATCTATCCAAATGGCTTTGAACAGGAGATAGCCCCTGTAAAACTCTCAAGAGACCAGGCACAAGTAGTATGACTGCCTGCATCAGACCATATAGATGTAACTAATATGTCCTCATCAACGGCCTAGACCTAACAGTCTGTGCTTGAGGTTTGGGATTTTGCATGTCAATTCCCTCCCTGTTTTTTCTGTACAAACATGATGATGAGAGGCACCTGTTTTAGCTGATAGGACATTAAAAAATGCATCTGATTATAACTTTTAAAATTATGCTTATAAAGCCGTAGACTAAAAAGGAAACATGACTGATTCCCTTCTTAACGACCTGCTCAACCTAGTTGTTTCATTCACGGCACACTTAATAATGTCTGAGCAAATGTTTCCCCAGGCCTCATTCTGGACCACTAAGCATGAATAAGAGCCACAGTACTTTTGCTAAATGACCAGACTAATACAGTGTCAGTATAGTTAATGCATCATTTATCATAGTCACAAAGATGGAAAATACTTTCATGCATTTGTTTTTATTTGGGAACTGCTTACTTTCAGAAGCCATACTCAGCAGGAAAGTGAAGATTATTAGTGCACATTAAGCAATCTTTGGAATCTAGATAGAATATGAGAGATGTCTCTATCATACATTATGATCAGGAAAGTAAATTCCTTGCAGCTATCTTAGAATACAGCTGTGCACCTTCATCAGTCTTATTTTGAAAGTATTATATTATTCTTCAAGATTTCTGAGCTTTAGTTTGTGTATTAATTAGGTCTAGAATCTCATTCACTTTGTCTATATGCACATTATTCTGACCAATGGCAAATACTACACTAGCGACACACTCAAAAAAGTATTGCATGTTAGAGATGGTCAAGTCCATGGCAGGTACAAACAATAAAGTGTCAGAGGACAAAAAAAATAATATTAATTTTCAGAAAAGCCCACACACATCCAGCCACGCCTACAAAACCACATTACTCACTTGGAACAGTGAACAGGTCAGGAATAACAGTGCTTAAATCACAATCAGAAATTCAGTGAAATTAATAAAAAGAATTCCATTAATTTCTGTGAGCTTTTCGTAAGGCTTCAGGGTATTACAGCTGCAAACTAAGCAACAGATATTTAACCAGCACCTTCTCTATGGACATAGAACTACTGCTGCTTCCTTAAAGCAAAGAACCTTTCCCTTTATTTACTGCTTGAGGGGAGTGAGGATGCTGGGTGCTGCAGTAGCCCAGCCCATATGGTTCAAGCTACACAGCTGCTTGCTGCGCTTGTCTCCTGCTTGCATTCAGCATTACTCAGCACATCTATTTGGAGCAGAATTAAAGTGTTTGCTCTCAAAGCGAACCCAGAGGAATGCAGAGGGAATGAAAGGGCCAGCAGGATTCCACTCTGAGCAGTGACTGCAGTGCCTGCTCCTGTTTTTTCCTATTTCCTCCCATAACTTCTATATTAAAATTATTTGATTTTAACTTCCCAAAGAGTTGGATGTGTGGGTATGTGATGTGTGGGTGTTCATTTGTGATGGAAGGAGTTACAGATGAGTCCATTTTCAGATGTAATTCCTTCACTTCAGACCATTGTTTTCCCTTTATCATCCATTTCTCCTCCTCTCAACTTCTTTCACAAGGGTTTTTCTTTCCATTCTCCCAATCTGGCTGGAAGGCTGCCCGGCGGAAAAGGACCTGGGGGTGCTGGTTGACAGTTGGCTAAATATGAGCCGGCAGTGTGCCCAGGCGACCAAGAAGGCCAACAGCATCCTGGCCTGTATCAGAAACAGTGTGGCCAGCAGGAGCAGGGAAGTGATCGTCCCCCTGTACTCAGCACTGGTGAGGCCGCACCTCGAGTACTGTGTTCAGTTTTGGGCCCCTCACGACAGGAAAGACATGGAGGTGCTGGAGCGTGTCCAGAGAAGGGCAACGAAGCTGGTGAGGGGCCTGGAGCACAAGTCTTATGAGGAGCGGCTGAGGGCACTGGGCTTGTTTAGCCTGGAAAAAAAGNGCAGGGGAGGTTTAGATTGGATATTAGGAAAAAATTCTTTACTGAAAGTGTTGTCAGACATTGGAACAGTCTGCCCAGGGAAGCGGTTGAGTCACCGTCCCTGGAGGTATTCAAAAAGCAAGGCACTTCAGGACATGGTTTAGTGGGCATGGTTGACAGTTGGACTCAATGATCTTAAAGGTCTTTTCCAACCTAAATGATTCTATGATTCCATGATTCTATGATCTACCAGAGTACCTCTAGTTCATGGCTAAAAACAAAACATTGGCTTTTTCTTTCTTATCGTCTTTTCCCACTTTCACTGGTCTGTCCTTCAGAAGATGGGTTCAAGGGAAATACTGTAATCTGAAAAAGTTATTTTAACTTTTTGGAAGATCTATTCTGTTGTTTATATACCTCATTGCAATTCCTGTCTGCCTTGTGGGCTGCCTGTACTGGACGTAGAACATACTACTGATTCCTTGGATCTTGCAGAAAGGTTTGTCTGCTTAGGCTTCTTTGTTGCATCTGAATTCATTTATCAAAGCCAAATGCTAACCCAGAGATTAACATTTGTTAAGAACTTCCTGGGCCTGACTGGTAAAATGATTAAGGAAAAGAAAAGATGTTTTATGATGCTACAAAAAATGCAAATCTTAATTTTAGCAAATCTAAGATCTAAAGCTGAAATGAAATAACATTTTAAATGGCCAAATTGAATGAACTGAAAAATGCACCATCCAGAAAATATTCCATCTGACTCCCAATTGACATCTTAACTAAATCATTTTAGTAAACAAATAAGAAACAGAATTGAAAAGAGACAGATTGAAAGGGAATGAAATGTCTGTGTGAAAGCTGAATCCCATAGTTACAGCTGATATCAGAGAAAAGCGATAATTACTAAGTAAATCTCTCATACTCATCAAATGACTGGAAGGTCTTTAATGCTGGCAAAACAACTACTGATCTTCCCCAATCAACTTCCACATTGCCAGAGAATGGTGATATTTTTCATCTTTGGGCTATTATGCAGTTATTTCATTGCCACCTCTATTTCTCTTTTCTAATGCATTGAAGAAACTATTCTACAAATATTGTGATTTTAGAATCCTTTATAGTTAAAGAAACAAAGAGATGACCCATTTTGACATCCCAGTGAAACATACTGTGATTGCAATGAATTCTTAAAAAATCTTACTGACTGTCCTCATTTCCCTGTGCCAGCACCATGTCAGTATGCAAGCCATGGGTGGCGATGCCCCATTGTAGCAGGGTCTTCCACTGCATTTCATGTGTTTGATCATGTGGTCTGTGTTCATGAAATCATCTTAACTTATTCCCCACTAGCTAAAGCAAATTTCTGTAACATTTCAAGGTTCATTTCATTATTTGAAAAAATAGTTACTATTGACTACAAGCTGGCAGATAACCTGTTTACATTTTTAACTGCCATTCTCATGAAACTAGCAACATCTTTTGATGTTGCTCCTGAGATTCTTTACCATTTATAACACCTTATAAAAGTTTTTCTCAAGAGTGAAAAATGACCTTTCTCTCAGTCCTAAACTGTTCTTCTTTGCCCTGACAATTCATATTCCCTTTATATACATGTAAAAGACAATGCCTGATGAAGATAGCAGATAATTGTAGTTGTCTGGCATGATAGCTTGTGTTATGTATCTCTGGTTTTCACCTGGGATAGTGTATACCACTTAGGGATTTTTCTTTCCTAAAATTAATGGATGTACTTGAGTCACTTCATAGTCATTTCTTTCTAGTTCACCTGAAAATGTTTTAGAGCAAAAGCAAGTTGTGGCTTCTGGGCTTTG
This sequence comes from Pandion haliaetus, assembly GCA_013401275.1. Taxonomy (NCBI): domain Eukaryota; kingdom Metazoa; phylum Chordata; class Aves; order Accipitriformes; family Pandionidae; genus Pandion; species Pandion haliaetus. The sequence goes on along the minus strand of VYZV01018507.1, from coordinate 61,489 downwards.
TCGTAAGTGTAAGATTGCAAAGGCTTGATCCAGTGGTACTGAAATGGAAAAGTTTCTCACTGACTCCAATAGTCATGCCTTCAGCAACATGGCCCAGTGGGAGCCCCCTAAAAGCTTTTGTCAAGCAGCACATTGCTTTTCCTCTGAGGAAAATGCTAGTCAGATCTTCTAGGAACAGAGACCAGCCCTGCATCTCCATGGCAAAAGAGAGAGTCATGGATGTGCACGTCCCACAGTGCAAGTGCATCCTACAGCTATACCTACCCCATAGCTGGCATCATTCTACACTGGAGCTGGCCCCTGCAGGTGTGAGGCTTGTCCCTGGTAGGAATTGCAGCAAAGGTTGCTAATAAAGCATTGGAGTTAAACTGTGTAGTGGTTCAGAGGGTGAACCTTCAGAGAGTGAAAGAGTGTGGGAAGAATAACGAACAGTTCTTTAACAGAGAAGGATTGGCTGCTCCCTTCATCATCAAGCCAGATGCAATATATGCTGTTCTCAGCTGGGTTAGTACCCCAATAGATCAAACCTACCAACCTTTGCTTTTACTGGAGCTCTTTCCTTGAATTATTCTCTTTAATTGTATGTTTAATGCCTGACCACCTAAAAGGATGAAAAGAACAAGTTCACTGCCTCTCACTGCCTTCCTCAATGAAGCTGATGAAGATTTTTCCCATCTTTGTGCTTTAAAAATTACTTAATAAATCTTTATAGACTGAGAAACAGTAAAAGCTCTACTCTCTTAGGAAGAAGAAAACAACATATACGAGGATAAATAATTTAGTTTAACACATCTCATTCTCACTAAATAATGATGTTAGCACACTATTCAGAGAAATGTCAGAATGAAAATTAACTGAGACATATTAAAATATTAAATACAATTTTCCTGATTTATTCATCTTTATGCCTTCCACATGATTAAATAAAAGTACTTTCAGGGGAGAATCTGGATGACAGTAATACAGAGAAGTGGTAATCAAGACACCTATGTCAACACTCTGTTTCTGCTTCAAGTTGATGGTCAACAGACTTAGTATAAACACATAGTTCTTTCAATTTATCCTATGCATGGAAAAACCAGTTTTTATATAAGATATTTAGGTGACAATGTACTGAGGAAGTGGCAATTTTTTTGCAATGTCTTCTGCAGATTAAAAGGTTGACTTAAATATGAATTGCTAGAGGATCATTATTAAAACATCAAATATTTACCAAAAAATTACCATAATTTAGATCTCTCCATTTTAGCTGCAAAGACAAAATCATGGTATTTTCCGGTGTAATACCTGCTGAAATATACAAGATTTCTGAGATGATTAATATGTGTGGTCTCATTTTAATGGTTTTAACCCATTTCAGCTACTAAAATGGTTTTTTGAAAGGCTATTTGGATAGATTTCAGTAAACAAAATAAAGCAGAAAATCCCTTTTTTGGTTTTTCAGGCACTTTCAATTTCAGTCAGAATAAGGAAACTGCTGCATTTTCTTTCTACATCTTCCTTCACTGATGATACCATTCCTTCTTCTTCCTGAGAGTGCACGTGCATTCCCACATTCACATCCAACTGCACACAGCCTAGGTTTTGGGTTATTTTTTTTAACTCTTTGGAAAGGAAAGGAGGCTGGGAATTCACTGCTGTTAAAGCCCATTTCCTCCTCTGCCTGTGGGGGGTTCCAGCCCACCGCTCCTCCTTCTCCAGTCAGACCACTACCTGCTAAAACCCTTGAGCAAGGGGAAGGAAAGGGATTTCCAGCTCCCCTGCTGAAAGTCTTCTCTCTCAGAGCAAAACAGAGTATGGCCAGGGAACTAAGGGCAAGTAAGCAAATCTTTCTAAGTAACATTTGCGGCAGCCAAAGGGGAAGACGTCTGGATGCCACTTCTTACATTAAGGATCATTGCATTAAAAAAAAACATAAAAAGTCTTTGAAGCAGGGAACAGAACTCAAAATAACACCTTGTTGTCCAGATGACAGGCAACAAACTGGTTACTAGTCTGACTTAAAAGCATCTACTGAAGACAAAAAAAAAGCCTCTGCCAGAGAATCAACCACATACCTCGAAACCTCAAAGCACAGCTAGAAATAAATTGATAGAATAATCATTGAGTCTAACTAATGGTGACGCCCCACCACCATTTATAGATAAGCAGAGTTAGACAAATATTTCTGATAGAAAATCAACAATACTGTTGTGTTTTGCAGGAAAATTCTGATTTCTATAGCTTTTTCTGAAGGAAATAATTAAAATAAAAAATGTTTATATGACTAAAACAAACACGTTTGAATATTTCAAAGAAGATACCTAAATTCTAGACTCGAAGCTTGATTCATTTGCCTAAATTTTGGCAACATAAGACTAAACATAGTGCTGGCGCAGTACCTGAAGGTTAAGCACAGTTTGCTATGGCATCTTCATTGGCGCTAGACACCTAGGTTTAGAAACACCAGAGTTCCAGGGACAGCTTATTTGTGCTTATTTATACCTATTGCCAATTTTGAGATGCTTTATTTCATGATAACTCACAGCTTCATGTAAAGGAGGTTGATGAATATCGTATTCCTCTACAACTTTCGTTAGATTTATTCACATTAGAAATGCATTGCTTTCTTCATTGGTCAATATTAATCCTCCTGAAGTTTCAGATTTTATTATTTGATGAATTGTACAAACATCACAGAGTTTTCAAATCCAGAAATACTGAGAACTCCTAAAACAAATGTTTGCCTCACCTTTTGTTATCAGGATCAAATACTGATTGAAATGATATTTTAATATCATTCTATTCTCTTCAAGGTATTGAAATCATGAAGTACAGCCTGCTGACATTTTCTGTTTTGTTCATTCAGTGCCCTCCTTGAGACTTTCAAAATAAGACAGAGTGGGAAACACACGACTAAAATTCACTGTCAGTTTCTTGAACCGTTCATACTAATACATTTAACTGGCTTATCATGGCTATTCTAAAAAATTTTTTCCTGTTCCCTTTAATGGTGGATATAGATCTTTGCATATTGGTCACCAATGAGAAGCACTTGAGATACACTGCTTTAAGACAGTATGCCAAGAATAAAGCAGCACTACCTGCAATAAAAAAATATGTTAGAAATAAAAGGAGATATGGCAACAAAAATGGCAATCTGACTTTTGCTTTTAACACTGAATGTAAAACATGGGTAAGTGTTGTTCATTTCAGTAGCAATCAATTCATAAATATACAGACATGGATTATTAGCATTTGCAAACAAACATCACTTCATTTCCAAGAGCCGAGAACCTCAAGTGCAGTGAATGATGCCTTTCATATTCCAGTTCAATATATTTTTTATATTTCTTTTGTATTTGCTTTCAAAATAAATTAGGACTGCAATACTATTAATATTGTTCTTCAAAATATTTCCCATAAAGGTGCATGCCCAGTCACACAATCTGATATTTCAGTCTGCTATTGAAATTGTTCCTTTAAGTCTCAAAGCTAAAAAAGAAGGTAACAATCCAGTATATATTTTATCAGGAACTGATTGTTCACAAGAGTTTTTCATCACACAGTCTACAGGAAGTCACAGCAGAGGCCACTTCTTTTTCATATACGTGTGGCCCATTAAATATTATTGGCAGTCACTAATACTATTATTGGAAAGCCTGAATTAAAAATGTCTTCTGTTGTAACGTGCAATCATTAAGGGACAGTCTCCAACATCGGACAAGTCAGTGCAACATCATTCTGTTCTTTTCTGGGAATTATAAAACAAAGTACAGCTGGCTGACTTTTCCACTGTTCTGTTTCTTTAGTGTTCTCCTTGAGCCTTTTAAAATAGAAGTGTCTCACATTCTACCAAAATTCAGTTGTATCTCCTGAGCCTTATGTTTCCAGGTGGTTAGATGTTTCTGGAGGCTTTCTTCTTATTTAGTCAATAGTAAATTGAGTGGTATTTAGGTCTTCCAAATACAGTCTAGATTACTGACCTGTAGCATTACACCAAGGAGAAATGTTTGCTGCTTTGTTGTTCAGTAAAGCTTTCTGCCTGTGGAGCAAAAGCATCAACCTTCACCCTCCAAACAAGAAAAAGAGGCATTATCTTCTCCGGACCCCCAAGCCCCAGGCTGAGTTCCCCACCATGCAGCAGTATACCAGGGGCTCTGCTGCTGTTTAGGGGTTAGGAAACTGCCCTAAACATACTCTCCAGCTCATCTGACACAAAGCAGGGTTCCATGGCCCTGCTATGCCTCCTATCTTGGAAGGGACATGTGGTGTGTCTATACACGCCTTGGGGAGCAGGAGTTGTGTGGTAGCAGAGGCATGCACATCAGACAGCACACCAGAATGGCCCATGGTGTTTTCAGCAGAAAATCACCATGGGCAACATTACTGGCCAGTTTGTTACTACATGGAAGCACACAAAGGGCTTTTCTCTCCTGTGACTCGCTGTAGTATAAACCAGGATGAATCCTGTGGAATGTAGTCAATTTAAGCTGACATTAACCTGGAACAAATGTCTGTATCTAGCCTCTTTATCTCTTTATGTATAGTGAGAGACAGGGCTTTGTTGTTGTAATTACTTTTTTTTAAAGATGTGAGTTGCATAAATCTCATAATCATTTCCTCTGTAATGGCTGTTAATCTGCAGTTCAAGAAGATTCCTAATTAATATTATTTCCCGCCCTGCACACACTGTGTTGTGGCAAGTAATTAGGTCTGAAGGGATGGCCAAACACACTGATCTTCAAATTTTGAACAATTTAATTACGGGCTTGTTTTCTGTGTGGAGCTGTGTAAGCTACAAGTTAGTAGGGAGCATCAGTGTGGTCCTGTTACTGAGGCTGTCTCTGGAGCAAACAGCGGAGAGTTCTCTGCGGGAGGGAGAGAAGGCTGCTCAGGCCTTCTGCCCAAAACCACTTGATTTAAATGAAAGCCAAAATATCAGCTTATGTGAGTGACTGTTTACCTGGAGGCTGCTCTGTCAGACTGCTGCGTTTGCTGCAAATGCCTTCCTGAGAGAAGCTGGCTAACAACTGAAAGCAGAAAGTAGCCACTCAAAAGAAGGAATACTTTAAATTTTAAATGAGTTCATCAGCAAAGAAGCTGCCTTTGTTACAGATTTACAGAGTAATTTTGCATGACTTCAGACGTGAGAAATTATTCTCTTTACTCTTTTAGAAATTCAGCCCTTTCTTAGATATTTTTAAATTTATTTCTTAGTATTTTTTACTCATTAAACTAGATTGGCTAATGCTGAGGACACCTTTAAGGACAAGTTACTGTTCTAGATAAGGAGGGAACCTTACCTGTCCCCATCTGTCATTCAGTAGATGTTTCTTTGATGCCAGGCAACAGGACCTTCACTGGTAGGGGGAGTTCTGAACACTTTACCCACTCTCTTAGCACATGTTCTAAAGAAATCCTGAAAATTAACATCAGTAAAATAGCTGTTATGTGTCTCACTCAATTTTTCAGAGACAGAAGAGAATCTGTATTGCCTCTGCCCAGTCAAAGGTGTCAAACCAAAATGATCAAAGTACCAGAAGGAACAAGATTGCTAACTTGTCAATGACTTAATTGATGGAGAATAATAATACAGGCAAATAGTTAAATGTGTAATGGTAAGTAATAAATGCTACATGATTAAATGTGTTTTCACAGGTGCTTCAGAAAGGCCTTCCTTGTAAACTCCTTACTTATAACCTAACTGTAATTGTGGTGGGTATGAGCTAAGATTTGCACCTGCTGGAATTGTTTAATATAAATTGCATGAACCAGAACATCTGACTGGGGTGCTTACGATTAAAGACTGAGAGAGAGAAGAAAAAAAAAAAAAATCAAAAATTAAAAGAAATCTATGATGCATTGGTATTTCCTCACACAATACTACCTGCGCTGTCAAGCATGCTTGCCTACTTTGCTATGCAAAGTATTTACTCACTTAAATAACTTAACTGTTGAAGAATAATTGATCTTGAATAGGTGCACTAAGAATGTGTATCTATCTGATCCATACTGACACTCTGAGTCCTTTACACTTGACCCTGCTACACTGCAACATCATTACTTAATGGCTGTGTCTTCTCCTGAGAGCTCAGGAGTGCTCCTACAGGGAGGCTAGCTCTAGGAGAGCAATGTTAAGAGACAGATACGTCACACATGCCCCTCTGCAATGGACACCAAAATGCATTTGGACAGGAATGTGAATCTGTTTAAGAGCAGGAACAGTTGACAAATGTCACTGTTATTTAGTTGGTTTGTAATAACAGTGCATGTATGTTGGTACTTAATGTTTATGCTGGTACACTTTAAGAAAACATTCATATCTAAGTAGGGGCCTTTTCTGCACTGAGCTCTGAACCAGCTCTTCATGATTCATAAGCACTGATGTCAATTCAAGAGTTTGAGTTAAATTTTGATTCTGCATAGTATTAATAGGACTTCCTCAGTATGAATTTTTTCTTTGTAGAACCTATAGTTGTATGGCTTCTGTGTTTTCATTTTCAAGACTGAAAGATTGTTAGAGTTAGCTGAATCTTATACAGCTATGACAGGAAAGTAGAACACAAATAAGGGAGTGTTAAATATTATGCTAAACCAGCTTCCATTTGCAATAGCTGCAGTAACTTAAATGATCAAGGACTGATAACAGATACCATAGGTTTCTGATTACCGTCTTCCTACTGCTAATTGATGATTTCAATGAGTTATACCTTTTTGATCTCCTGAACTTTCTGTGAACTTGAAATCAACATTTCCTTTGCATGACAGATAAATAGCAGGCTACAGTACTTGCTGCTACTCCTGCCGTGCATCTTTTGTGACTTAAACTGTTCTTATTTGGAAAAGCCTATGTTCACCACACTCAGTAGGTAATTTGTTCCTAAAGGTACACTGCAATTTTTGATATGTTTTACCAAATATTCTTGATGATTGCCATTAGTCTAGATACAAACATAGAGCATGAACTACTGCACACTGTGATGTTGAAAAAATGGATGAGATCAGAAAAATCACAACACATGAGTCCATACTCTTCAGATATTTTGGGAAGTGAAGAGGGGTTGAAAGCCATTTCATCCCTCTCTCCCTCCCTTGCTTCCTCTCTCTGTGTATTCTTTTCTTCATCTTTCTTACTGGCAAACATGAGTAAGAATGAGTTACATGAATTAAGAATTAATTTTATGACACCTTTTCTGCTTTGTAAGGTGCTTCTAATGAGCCATATTCACTTAAAAACTTAGCTGACACTTAGTTATTTGTTGATATGTACTGATTTGCCATTTCTAAATACAAGGCCCCATTCATCAAAACACAAAAGGACATGCATAATTTTAATTACATGCTTGAGTTCAAATCCAAAATAGACAGTAAAATGTCAAACGCATCTCTTTGACCTGCAGATGATTCTCCAGTGGATTGCATAAAGTGTACTGAGAGATACTGCTATAGCAGGGAGGTAATGCCTGCTAGAAGTTACTGCTTCCAACTCATTCCCAATTTTGGGCTCCTTTCTGAACTATACAACTTGTAACACAGGCTGGAAATAGTCTCAAGTCATCAAAGAAGTGAAATGTTACAACAGAGACAGGGTATCAGAATTCTTGGCAATATTTTAAGTGCATGTGTGAAAATGACTACAATCTAATATCAAGTTGGAACAAATGAATACGATAAGGAAAAGAGTCATATTCTTTGCAGGGCTTTTACTAGTCCTTACTAGCATGACATCAATGATGTGTTGACTTGACGGATACAGATACAGTGTATATACAGTCAAGGCTCACTTGACAATAGTGAAAAGGCTTCTTGATGGAATTGTCCTTTTTCATGGAGGGACAGACATTGGGGGCATATGAACATCAATTATACATAACCACCGTGAAAAAGAAAAAAAGATCAGGAAAATATTACAAGAAAGATTAATAGCTCTAAAATGAAGGATGAATACATAAGGAATTATTTTCAATTGTAACATTCAAATAAGCTTTCAGATATGGCATAAACTGTATTTGATATTATACAAAAAGAATGGGAAGCCATTTGTAAATTTTATATTAATACAGCAGAGATTGTTCTTTAATAAAACTAGGAAAGAAGAGTGGATAAGCAAAAACACATGGGATGCTATTACAGAAAAAAGGCAGGATAAGTTAAATCTACTCAATACATTAAGGCCAGAA
>VYZV01018507.1:15646-43316 GCA_013401275.1 Pandion haliaetus | reverse complement strand
AGGACGCCGGAGCCCCGCACACCCGCCATGGATCTGCTGCTGGTGGTGAACGCGAGCCTGGGCTCCTCCAACGAGTCCCTGGCGCTGCCCCCCTCCTCGCCGTCCTCCTCGGCCCTCCTGCAGCCGCCATCCCCCTACTCGCCGGCGGCCGTGGCCAGCCTGGCGGCGGTGGTGGGCTTCCTCATCGTCTTCACCATCGTGGGCAACGTGCTGGTGGTGATAGCTGTGCTCACCAGCCGGGCGCTGAGAGCCCCCCAGAACCTCTTCCTGGTGTCCCTGGCCAGCGCAGACATCCTGGTGGCTACCCTGGTCATGCCTTTCTCTTTAGCCAACGAGCTTATGAATTACTGGTACTTCGGCAAGGCTTGGTGTAACATTTACCTGGCGCTGGACGTGCTCTTCTGCACCTCCTCCATTGTCCACCTGTGCGCCATCAGCCTTGACAGGTATTGGTCGGTCACACAGGCGGTGGAGTACAACCTCAAACGGACCCCCCGGCGGATCAAGGCCATCATCCTCACTGTCTGGCTCATTTCAGCTGTCATCTCCTTCCCGCCATTGATCTCCATGTACCGGGACCCTGAAGGAGATGGCTTTCCCCAGTGCAAGCTCAATGATGAGACGTGGTACATCCTTTCTTCTTGCATTGGCTCTTTCTTTGCCCCCTGCCTCATCATGGTGTTAGTCTATATCCGCATCTACCGCGTGGCCAAGCTAAGGACCAGGACCCTCTCTGAGAAGCGTACGATGCCAGAGGGGTCCTCCCAGACTGAGAATGGCTTGAGCCGCGCTGCTGGTGGCTGCACGTCCCTGAGGATGCAGCTGGGAGAGAATGGACATTATTCAGTGCACCACTGGCGCAAAGCCTCTGAGCTGGAGGACATTGAGCTGGAGGAGAGCAGCACCTCAGAGAGCAGACGGAGGCGGAGCCGGGAGGAGCATCCCCGCAAAAGCAGCAAGAGCCAGTCCTTCTCCTACTCATATTCCTCCAAGCACTCTAGTAGCCGTCTGTCCCGCTCTAGCAATCGCTCCATGCAGTTCTTCTCATATCGCCGTCGCCGGAAGCGTAGCAGCATCTGCCGTAAAAAAGTCACCCAAGCTCGGGAGAAACGCTTCACTTTTGTGCTGGCTGTGGTAATGGGGGTCTTTGTAGTTTGCTGGTTCCCTTTCTTCTTCAGCTACAGCCTCTATGGTATTTGCCGGGAGGCATGTGAGGTCCCTGAGACTCTCTTCAAGTTCTTCTTCTGGATTGGATATTGCAATAGCTCCCTCAACCCGGTCATCTACACCATCTTCAACCAGGACTTCCGCAGGTCCTTTAAACACATTCTCTTTAAGAAGAAGAAGAAGAACTTCCGGCATTGAGCTGGAGGGATGGATTTGCCTTGAGCAGGAGTGGAGTTAAAAGAGAAGGAGAAGGCTCTATGCTGAAACAGAAGGGAGGGAAGAGAACACAGGGTTTGGGCTTAGAGAGAAGGAAGAGGGCTTGCCCCCTTGGTGTAGCAGAGTGATGCTGTGGGGTACGGGGATAGTGTCGGGGAGGCTGAGGACATTCACCATGGTACGGAATGGCGACTTGGTGCTGGAGGAGCGGTGCTGGAGTGCAGATGGGTAAATGGGGAGGGGAGTGATTGTCTTTGAACCATGATGGACGGCATGGGGAGTCTGCAGAGGAAAATATGCTAAGACACTGAGTTGGGGAAGCAGTGAGATTTATGGGCTCTGGAATTTTGTGGGAAAACAAGAATAGATATCAAGAGGAAAGGATTAGGTGGCAGTGGTAGTAGAGATTTGAGTATTTATAAAGTAAGCAGCTGGGGCCTATGGTGGGCTTCTCCCAGTAAGAAATTGGCTTTTACTGCTTATGTGGGGAAAGAAAGTGCAAAGTACCAGGCACTGACAGTGTTTTGAGTTATGAAAGAATTTAAATGTTTGCCAAAAAACCCCAAAAGAACAATCCAAACTCTTTTCTAAATAAACCTTTGTACTATTAAAACCTATGAATGATGATTTTACACAGGGCTTAAGTCAAACAGAAAGCATGGAGTTTTCCTTTTCTTTGGAGGGGTCTTTGCCTATAGAGCTGGATGGGAAAAGTTTTTCCTGTCTTCCCACAATGTTTTATTTGTCGGTGGGAAAAAACTGGGAGTCTTGCATGTTGTCATGAAATATGAAAAAGAGCACATGCACCCCATGACCTTATTTCCCCCCTGTTGGATCCCCAGGCAGTAAATTCCTGCTCCATCCCTCTCAGATCAGTGGCCCAAGCACCTTGCTGTCCTGGAGCAGGTAGTGAAAAAAAAATCATTTTGGTGAACTCGCCTAACATTTTCTGAGTTAAAAGAAAAAAATCAAATTTCCAACCAGCTCAACTTGCATGTGCCCTGGGGAACTTTTCCCCCCTTCTTTTTACGTCCCCTTCAAAAGTCTTATCTCAGGGGTTGGATTCGTGCTGCTCTCATTCTCAGATGGGCAGTCGGAAGCAGTCTGCTATGCAGATATTCAGAGGAAGAGCAATCACCACACCACTAAGGTCTTTAAATCCTTTGTATTTACAGTCTTAGAGCAACTAAATCCTTTATATTTATTTTTTTTAATGAGAAGCATACATTGCAGATTGTCAGTGGAGTATGTGAACAAATCTCAAAAGAAAGTGCAGCTGTTCCAAACCTTTAATAATAATGTTGCTTTCTTTCCCTTTTCTTGTTTGCATTTCTAGTTTATGATTTCAGAGGTTTTTGTTGGGGGGAGGGGATGGAAGAGGGGAGAAGGTTTTGAATAGGTATTAAAGCAAACTATATTTCCCACGGGTTTATAAAATATCATAAACTATAATGAAGAGAATGAGAGACAGGGATTGGTGTCTGTACATTCACCACTGAATGCATACCAAGTGTAAGACTCAGCTGAGCATTTACATCTCTTCTCCAGCTGTGCTGCTGCAAGGTGTGTATTCTGTTTGCTGGGTAAATACTGGTCCATTTTATGTGTATCACTCCTTCCATAGGCAGCAGGATTTGGCATCTGCCTCAAATGAACCTTTCCTTAGTAAACAGCTCTTTGAAAAACAGAACGAAATCTTATACAGCAGGCTTCTTGAAACAGCTAAATTGAATCCATACCTCAGAATCATTAGATAGTCCCTTCTTTACTCCCTCTCTTCTGTCTGAAAGGTGTCTGTAGCCTCTCTTCTCTTGAAATCTCAATGGCATAAGGAGAAATGATAGAGCAGTCACTTTGTTTCATCAGTTTTTCCTAATAACCATTTGGTTCATTTCACCCTGGAAAAGGAGGTTGGTGGTGGCTAAGATTCTGCTGTTAATTCAATAGACAATTTAACTTCAGGGCCAACTCAGGTGGTAGTTCTGCCGAAGTAAGGATTAGATGATTGCACCAAATGCATTAGAAGTTTGCTTGATTTCACTAAAGAAACAACTGGGACATTTTCAAAGTCCTAAGTGTGTAACTCATTAGATCCTTTCTTGAAATAAGGCTTGGAGTTTTGAAAAGATTTGAGCCTTGTTTAAACATCTCCACTTAAAGAAAGGATGTTAAGACTCATTTTTGGGAGCATCCCTTTGTAAATAACAAGTAGTTTGGTACAAACACATACCTGAGACAGATAAGAGAAAAAAATAGCAACTGAGATGAGGAAACTACAAGCCATTTTCTCTTTTGCAAAATGGAGAATTCTTTTTAAAGTTACATCAAGAAGAGCTGAAACAAGCTCATATTGTTTGTAGGTAACGATGTAGCTAAAAAGTTCAGGTTTGTTTAATCTGAAGAAACTATATAATTGCCAGAGCAACCAAAGCAACATATGGTACATAGCTACTACCTCTGAGCTACTGGACAGCTTCATTAGAGATACCTGTTCCTACCAAGATGAAGATCTGCTTTTGCCACTTAATGCTTGTTTAGAGTGGTTTCCCAGTCTGCAGACACACAGCAATTTCACTGTTGCGCTGCTTTTGAAATGAGATTTGTTGCCTGTAAACACAATCCTTCCCCTTTGTTTCTCCTTGTAAAAGTCAAGGAGTCTATGGAAATGAAACTTAACAGACAGTCAGATTTTAGTGGACGTGAAGTATATATGGAATGACTGATGTGCCTTAAAAGTAATTTCTTCACTATAAAATTATCCTGTGGTCATTATAAACATAAAGGAAATAATGCTTTTATTTTTGTTTTGCATTTCCAAATGTCTAAAAGGGATTGATGCAGATACTGAACATCTATGTGCAGCAGCATACTTAAAAAACAGGGCATTTTCTGTGGTTTTAATTTATTTCTCATCACAGTTACTCATCTGATTCAATGCCTCAAGAGGAGCTTATTTCTTCTGAGCTAGATAAAAAGTAATATTCATCAATAAAGATGTGCAGTATACTCCCCTTTTAAGTGCATTTCCCTCTAAATTAGTGAATGCAGAGGATTTCTATAAAAATTGTTTTTAATGTAACTACTGAATATGCTTCAAGGAAGTAAAATGGGGCTGATTTATTTTTTTAATTACAGTGTTCTCTTATTACTTGTAATAGCTGAAGACTGGAATTTGTTTGTAACATACTGTATGGTGTTAATTTTCATAAAAAGTTATCAGCTCTGCTACTCACAATGTGGTTGTGCTTCCACTGTAAGTTGGCTAATAGCATATATGGGAAAAAAATAGTCAATGCAGCTCTTGCTTAAGAAAAAGGGAGAAGTTATTTTATGTTTTGAATGTGTCCAGTTGTGTCTTTGATCACATCTGATGAGCTGGTTGAAACACTCCCTCTTTACTGTTGTGGAAAAACGAAATGTTGCTATGAAGCAGTGTTGATTTTAACAATAAGCACCTGATCTTTAATTTTTCATTTTCTCATTTAATCATGAAGAAAATTTTCTGTCAATCTAAAGTGAGCAGTTAATGTTTTATTTTCAGAACTAATTTTCTGAACAATACCACTATTGGTTGGTTATTGAACTATCAAATAGTATAACTTAGCTAGGATGGGAACTGAGTGCTGCTGTCCTTCAGCCCTCTTCTGTGGGAGTTTTGCATGAGNGGAGATTTGACAGGATCACAGCTTTAAATCACTGTCCAAAATAAGAATCAGGCCCTTGTTGTTCAGTGTGATCTCTGTTCAGAAGAGTCATGTTGCTCCAAGAGCACTGGCAGTTTCTGAGAAGCAGACCTGGGATGAAAGACTCCATGCGAGCATCTTTGCCCGCATTGACCTGTAACACCTTTTGTGAGTAATCCCAGAAAACTTCAGCGGAGTTTACTTGTGAATGAGGGAACTACTCAGTGTGGGCAAGGATGTTAGGAGCTTCCTTAGACATTGCCTCTTTCTCAGTAAATGTGCCTGAGGAACGTAAGCAAACATTTGTGTGTAAATGTACAAAAACTGAAAGAAAGCAATACTCTCTGCTTAACTTTGACTGCCATTCAAACCCATAGAAGGTGTGGGTCAAGGGGGTTTTGACTATATAACCAGAGCAACAAACCCTACTGTATATTTTCAGTATAAGCTGTGTGAAGAGCATCTGATTGCATCTGTTTTTCAGAGAAGAAAACTGTTGGTCTCTTTCTTGCTCTGTAGAAGTTGGTATTGATTAGAACAACATCAGAGAAGTGTAAGGATTTTGTAGGAAATGTCAGTAACAACATGCGTTTTAGGAGAATGTTCTAACCTTAAACTATGACTACAGTCAAGAAGGAGAAAATACCTACAAGCTGTGCAAAATGAAGGCCCAATGCTATCTGTGAGTTTGTTTCCATGGTTGCTCGTTGTGACCTTGTTGGTGAGCAGAAGGCAACTAGATGCTTCAGAGAAAAAGCTCTTTGGAGGGGGGACAGTGCATGAGGAAGTGTCTACCCACAACACTGGAGGAATTAATATTTACTTACCTTTGCACTGTAGACAAGTACAGTGGAGGAATTCGCCTTTTTCTTTGCACAATAGCAAATGTTAATTTACCTTCCAGATCTGTGGATCAAATAGGCCATACAAAAGATGACACAGGAGAAGGTAGGGATAGGGGATTGCTCGCTTCAATGTTCAACACAAAGTTTAAGTTTGTCCTTTGTCCTTGAAATTAAGCCAAAAATACAGTTTGGCACTTGAACCCCAAAGGCCATGTAGCATCAATAATGCTACACTGAATATAGTCTAGTTTTAGCAAAAAGCATCAGTTCATATTATGCACCCTGCACATCACCATTTAAGGACAGAAATGGGAGAGTCTGACACTTAAGGCATGTGAGAAAGGAGTAATCAGTAATTTGAAGGGTCATGGGTGTGTTGTGAAATTTCCTTAGATCCCATTCTGATTACTGAACTGCCTTTAATTTTGTGGCTTCCCAATCACTTAGAACACCTAAGAAAGACTTAGGGAGGTATGTAACACGGAAACAGTAGAAATACTGCTTCTCAAGGAAGCAAAAAGTGGCAAATTGCTCAGGCAGTCAGTGTTCAGATGGATATACCAGATGCCCAGTCCTCCAGTGGGTGGTAACTCTGCTACTGATTTTAGTGGGAAAGGCTGGGATATCTTCAACTCACAGTGGCTATCATGTTTGGTCTGAATTTACGTGATACCTGCAGTTGGTACATTGCCTTTGCTTGAAGTGGCAGCCCTTAGAATATGACAGAAGACATTTTAAGTACATCTCTCCTCTGGCACATGTCCTTCACTACACTATCCCAAACATTTTTTTAATTCAACAGCACAACAATTGATAAGGTAGAGAAAGATTGCCAGTATCTTACAGAAAAAGAGGCATGGAAAATATTAGGCATTGAAACCTGGTGTCTTAGTCTTAGCCTAACATCTTACCATGATAGCAGTCTTCCTCCCCCCATCCCTTTTTTTCTTTTGCAAAACAGAAATTCATGCAAAATAGCAGAAGCTTATTTTTAATAGACTACACTGATGATATTGTTTACACTAGAAAAAAGAGCTTTTCTGTCAATAAATGGCATTCTGCTGTAAAGCAATTTTCTTTACTATACTTCTCTGAAAAAAATCTAATGAAAAGTAAAACAGCACTTAATTCAATTTGTCTATATGTAACTCTTTTAATAAAAATGCTTTATTAAAGGTCCTGAATGTAAAGTACACAAATCAAATACAGCTGCCTGCTTCATCAAAATCAATTAGTTGTGTTTCAGCATTTTTGTGAACAGCAGTCATTCATTTTGTATGATACTCTTTCCTGATAGCTTTCTGCTGACAAAGCTGTACACCCTGTTGACAACAAAAAAAAATGAGGATTCATATTTCCCTCCATTAACTCTGTTAAGTTTCCGCTAATAAATTAAGAAGCAGGCCACTAGGAGTAGGTCTTTTGGTGTGATGTCTAGTAAGTGACATGAGTCAGAGAAATAATAACCTGAGTGGTTCTGAGATGTACAGCACACTTAATAGAGACACTAACCCAAGGCTGCAGGGGTGTGCTTCTCTTGTTTTTGCTCTCTATGCCTTTGACCCAACATTTCAAATTCTTTCCTCTGTAGCAGAACACTTTAAGGACAGCATCTCTTTCAACCTAGTCTGTTGGAGTACGAAATTAATACTGAGGTCTCCCACTTCCTCACTGAGTGCTTTCACCAATAGACTATTTATAAAGGTGATGCAGCTAAAATGCCTTTCCTTTAGGCACATAAATGTTTTATTTGATCTAGCTTTTTATCTCTCAGTAGACTAACACTCTCATTCCACAAAGACATTCTCTATCTGGAAAGCAAACACATGTCAAATACTAGGAAGAATATGAGAAATCCTGAAAACACCCAGCCACTCCAGCTAAATTTTGAAAAAAAAAAAGGCCATAGCTGAACTAAGTAAAAGGCTTAATCTTGTCTATGGTGGGATGCCCTAGCTGAGATCACCTACTCAGATGTACCTCTCATTAGATTTTGGTGCAGTGTGTGGAGCTGTTCCCCTGAGGCCCCTGCAGCTGTACTGAGAGGAGCAATTTCAAGTGTTCAGCAAAGGTTAGAGTATGAAATTATGTGCCTATTGATTCACTCCACATATAACAGATTCTCTCACTTTGTCTTTCTGTTCCCTTTTTGCACTCTTTAAATCTGTCTCTGCTTGCAATCTGAGTACGATACACAGCATACCTTGCATGCCTCAGTGTCTGATTAACAAAGGGTGGACAGTGCTTCCCCCTCCTGCCACGTATGCTGGGAGGCTTCCCCAGAAGACTGTCTGTGAGGTGCTTCAATGCAGTGTTGTGCTATAGGTAAGTACTTCTGGTGGAGTAACAGGAGTGATGTTAAAAGTTCTTGACTCACTCCAAGCCATACTGTTTTATCACCAGTAAATGTTTGGGTGCAGAGTTTCGAAGTGTCTATAAATGCGCATTCACTAAGATTGGCACTGATTTGTTTACATCAGCAGTAATTTCTGCTAGTGATTAAATAGACACTTTTAGTCAATCCATCAGACACTGCTTTTGATTTGCCACTTGGTACATCAGAGGAACATGATGCATTGTTTTAAAAACAAAATTAGCAATAGAAGTGATTGAAGATTCTTGGATGGCATGTTTTTTATGTCAGAAAAATGCCAGTTTGATGAAATCTGATATTAAAGTATGTCTCTGTTTTGCCCCATGTATAATGGAAACCAGGAGATCTTTAATCAGCTTCTGCTGGCCTGACTGCTTACTGGCTTGTCCGTCTGGCTCCTGGGCAGGCTGCTGGATAAGGTGCCAGAACGCCGAGACTTCCAGGCTCCTGGACCGTGGGCAGCTCAGGCCCCTGGGTTTATGGGCACTCAGCTCTGAGCTCCATTATCACAGTATCTAAATGCTTCATACTTTTTGTTATACTTAGTCTGTCAATGTCTTTATGCGTTAAGGAGGGACCACCATTCCCTTTTTGCTGATGAGAAACTGAAAGATTAATGGGATTTAGGTAGGTAAATCTTAATAAGCTCCCACCTTATGTGGATGCTTCCAGTTGCAAATCCACTATTGATGCTCAAACCCCTGCTAAGCTCCAATGTATAAAGTTCTGCCTGTGCTTTAAAGTTCTGCTTCTCGCTCTGTGAACATCGTATGTCCACAGAACTTGCACACAAATCCCATCAGCACACACAAACTAAATGTTTCTCTCCATCTGGTAGGTATATCATGCACTTTGGGTTTTGCAGAATAAGAAAAAAGTAAGGCACTACCTCCAGTTTGTGAGGAAGCACTGGCATTGCTGGTGTTTTTTTAAGGACTGTGTTTGTATTTTTAGTCACCAGTGTTGGATTCACATTCCCATTTCTAGCTGCCTGTTTTTTCCATGTATTGAACAAATACCCTCAGGGCATAACTCTGACCTGTGATTTACACCCCAAAGGGGTGGTCTTTTTCTGTAGTCCTGGCAAAGTACAGAAATCAGAAGTCCTACTACTAAAAAAAAAAAAATCTCAAAAAAAAAAAAAAAAAAAAAAAAAAAATTGACCCAAGATCCCCAAAAACTATTCACTGAAATAACCAACCGCATTTATGGGTCAAGGCTCAGATTCAGGCAGAAAAACAAATACAAACCCAGGGATCTCTCATCTGCCATTTCTTTTAGTGCCTGCCAAGTGTCTCAGGATACAATGTGAATCACTAGACCATTCTTTTCTCACAATTTGAAGGTCACCTTCCTTGAGATTGCTGAACCTATGTCTTCAATAATCCAGAAATTACCTGGAAACCCAATGAAAAATAAATGTTATAGAGTCAGGAAATAACATACATGATTCCAACATTAGGCATGATGAACTCCCTAACAGGCAATACGCCTGTTGAGAACAACCATTTTGGGCTATTGAGCAACTCTGTGCATATTTTTGCAGGCAAAGTGATGACCTTAGTGGGAACTTGAAAGCCAGGTGAACTTTTTGTACAGAGGAGGCTTCCTGACATTATTTACCACCTTCAGAAATGCCAGTCAATGTCTATCAAACTCATACTTTTCATAACTAAGGGAAAGGATTGTCTCCGAATATGGTACTAAAGAAAAAAAAGTAAGCAGGAGTAATTTTAAAAAGTAGTCATGCATAGTAAATGTGGTAGGAGAAGGAACCTGTCCCTGGAGAAAGAGTTCAGCAGCAGTTCATGCTTAACTTAATTCTGCTGTCCAGCTTGGGATAACTGACAGCCGCATAGGTTGAGGGTGCCCTCAGGTTACAGTGTTTTCAAAAAGTGTCATAACTCTTTTGTGTGTTAACTAGATTCTTCTTGTGGTAACAGTTACTATTTCCCTCCCTTTCTCTCAGAGAAGAAACAAACCTTTGAGCAGGAGACTGGACTAGAGACATCCTGAGGGCCTTTCCAACCTGAATTAGCCTAGGACACTAAGACCTGTTTCCTCCTAATAATAAACAAAAGGAAAGTCTTAATAATTGGATAACATCAAAATAAGTCTATAGAAAGATGCACATAATATGGTATAGGAGGGCAAACTCTGCTTATCTCTTACTTAGGGCATTTGGATCTCTAAAACTTTTCTATCTGCTGTGTGAAAAGTCTGTCTAACGCACATTTGACTGGGTCCAAAACACAAACCTTTTCTTTCTTTGGAATTAATTTAGTAACTAGAGACCACTACAGCATGTTCCCTTCTCCTGCCAACCCCCCCACCCTAGTCCTTAGCGCAGTAGAGGCACATACACATACAAATATTTTACAGGCAATTTTTTTAGAACTCCAGCCAAATACCGCTTTTGATTTTTCTTTTCCCAAATAAAACAAACTATGTTTATGTCCAGCAAGTCAAATGTGTCTTAATGATCTACTGACTTTGAAGTGGTGAAGAATATAGATCATAAAGCACCAAGTCATGATTTATACCATAGCTGTCATGAGTGGGATAAAAATAACAAGGAAATTAGTATGTTTCCATACACAGCTGAAGATTTTAGTTAAAGCCTTAGCAATGTGACTCTCTGACCATGACACATGTTGCTCCATTCTCATTTATTTTTGCAGGGAAGGTGCCTGACCCTTCAGTAGAAGTGGCATTTAAGAGGATCAGGTGCTAGCTGATGAATACATGAATATGTTGTCACATCTGGAATTGCAAATCCTTTTCTTTCAAAATGTCAGTAATGTTTCTCTGCAGTTACAATGCAGATGCTATTGTAGGGCATGGCAATACAATTGTATATTCCATGTGAGTTATAAGTTTTATTATTTGGTTGCCACTAAATATATCACAGCGCTAGAAAACGCTCTTAGCATACAGTTATAATCCTTGATGTAGCTTGCACAAGTACAACATAAAGTATCTCTTTCCTCTGTGTCCACTCAAGAAAGAAACAAGATTCCTGGGGCCAAATCCGCAGCAAGGTGTGAGCAGAGCTGGTTTGTGGCTGCTTGCTGCAGTCTCTGGTCTGCGGACACTGCTGAGGCAGATAAAGCCCACCTGGGTGAGGGAGTGGTGAATCGACAGCATCATGAAGGAAGGCATGGGCTACATTTGTTCCTGAATAAACTTGTTCATGGGAACAACTGACTACAGGTGCCATTGCTACAGCTGATAAATATGCTGTTCTGTTTAGTTATCAAACCAAATCCTTTCTTTCTGGGCACCTCTGCTGTCTTTTATGAAGCTCCAGAGGTGCTTGGTACCATTCACGCTCCCACATGGTTTCAGAAGGTTCAGAAAACTTTGAGGCCCTCTTCTGTTATGATGGGGATTACAAAAAACACTTTAAAATGCCAGAAGTTTTTTTTTTTAGCCTTTGATACTATTTGGAGGGAGTAAAAGTGCTAGTTCTGGGCCCAAAACTTTTAAAATTCTGTTTTATAAGAAGTAAACAGCAAACAGAGACATTATTGAGGCCTGGAGAAGGATTCCTATCTAGTTCCATTGCTGGTCTCTAGACCAGTGTGCTATGTGCTTTGAACCTGTCATTTCAATCTTTTGCCTCTTTGTTTCATTACAGGATATGCACAGTATTACTTCATTCATAAATATTTTTGAAAGTTATGAACAAAAAAATAGTGCTACAGAAGTCCTAGATCATTATAATTAGAAAAACATATAATAAAAACTTGCAGATAGCCACTGAGGTACTCCTTGTTAAGGAGTTCATCTGTCCTCTGGTTTTGCTTTAAATGACTTGAAATTTGATGGTTGCAATATGCATCATCAATGTCTACTTTTATATCTAACTTTTGTAGCTTTCCCAGACTCTTGTACACTTAAGTAGCTCTAAAAATTTTGAATTTGCTCTTTCATGTATCTACAGAAGATGTTACAGAACTGACAATTTATCACTGGGTGTCAGCCTCTTTTCCCAAGTAACAAGTGACAGGACAAGAGGAGACAGCCTCAAGTTGCACCACAGGAGGTTCAGATTAGATGTTAGGAAAAATTTCTTGACTGAAAGGGTTATCAAGCACTGGAACAGGCTGCCCAGGGAAGTGGTTGAGTCACCATCCCCAGAGGTATTTAAAAGACATGTAGACATGACACTTAGGGACATGGTTTAGTGGTGGGCTTGGCAGTGTTAGGTTAACGGTTGGACTCAATGATCTTAAAGGTCTTTTCCACCCTAAATAATTCTATGATTCTATACTTCTAGCTAAAGGCCAGAACAATTCTTAGAGGAAAACTTTTGCCTTATGTTTTCCTGCCTAGCTTAAGTTCATATTATTCACAAATATTCAGTGCAAAACCTCTCACTGTCTGTGGTACGGCATTGGGAAGGAGGTATTAATCTCTGTGGGAGCTGTAATTCTGGGAACAGTGCTTGCATTGAGACTTAGATGTTTCTGAGGCAGTTCCTGTTTTGGGGTTTCGTACGTGCAAGTTCAATGCCTAGAAGCATGATTCCTCAGGATTCCTCAATTTGCTCAGGATACAAATAATGACAAATTGTCTGAATGTGGAAAAAACGCTGGAATGATAAATGTCAACATTTTGTCTACATATATCCAGAAAACTGCACTCATGAGGCTTCTAAATCAGTGTGCTCTGTTTCTGTTCTTTGAAGTTATTTTTATAGCTATTTCCCAAGGAATTGCACATCCTACAATGAGAACTACATATGTCCCAAGATTAAAATATCAGAAATAAGCCATTTTTAAACCTTCGACACAAAACAAATGAGGAGCGCTTTCTTTATATGCTAGCTGAACATTCAACTTGAACAATTAAAATAAATAATTGCATTGTGGAAAAACACAGTACACATCAGGATAAATGCATATTTTTATTTATTATTGTTAAAGCTGTAAATTGCCCCCTTAGACTGATTTAACATGTATGTAAATTTGTCATGTGCTTTTAAAAGTTTGTTTTGTCTTAAAGTTCAAGTTTTATCCTTTTTTTAAGGAGCATTCACACACACACACACACTCATTCAGGTGAACAGTTCCATGAATAGCCTCAGGGTTCCTTGGCAAGAATGTAATTGTCTGTGCACTGACTCTATAACTGAATTGCCTTCTTAATAATGGGATGTTGGTTTTATTGGCTCCTGACTGCTCCCCTTTAATACCCATTAATTATCTTTTTACTTTCTTTAATGTCCCTTTCTCTTTTTCTTACTTCATGTTTCTTCCCCGTCCACAAACCCCCTGCAAAAGAGCAGCTAGTACAAGAAAATAAAGCAGCAAAATGACTGTAAGCTGGCGTTTACAGACTCCCATTTCAAATAGAAGACTCCTGCACTGCAATTGAATTAACTGATGTTAGAGCTCAGAAACACAAGCAGGCTCACTCCTATCATTCACAACAGCCCCTCCCAGTTGCTGCTGTCTTCTTGTAATCATTTAGATCCAGAGACCTATAACACTGAAAAATAATTCTTTCTGTGGGTAAGTGTATCTGGGGATAAATTTGAGTAATACATAAGAAAGAACACAAAGGATACCTGTTCTGCAGTGTGCACCAGCTACAGATGGCTACTAGTCAGTCCATGATTGCAATATATATTGTCCAGCAGAAACAAATAGATTCAGCATATATGGCCACAAAATACAGTTCTTATATTAGTGCTTCTTCTAAAATCAGGTAGTGAAATACTGAAGAATTTATAGCTCCAGCCTTCTTTTGCTGCAGTGTAGCTTCATGGTATTGATTAGTAAATCCTATGAAGAGACTGCAGAGGAGAAAGTATCATTCATTCATGAAATGGAAATACACTGCCACAGAGCATTTATTTTGTATGGGCCAGCTACTCATAATTCCTCTAGAAATGATCCATCATTATACTTGAACTTGGATTCTGGGGCTCAGAGCGGGGAAAGGGAAGGACATCTTACCTTATAAAGGTAGAGTTTATTTTTACACACCTAGTAACATGTTCAACAGCCCTAATAGCTGATGCCTCCTCTGCAGGAGAACTATATGACAAAGCTGATAGAGGGCTTTGCTGCAAGGGAGTGCACAGACCTTTGTGATAGGTAGCAGCAGACTTCAAGGACACCAAAAGGTGTTGCAAAGGACAGGAACTGAACTGAGTGGGCTGCCCAGTTGAATCCAACTACACTTCTGAACCAGGTTGGTTGCTGATACTATCTGGCAGGACCAAGCAAGAAAATCCCTTGGGATGAGAGGCAGACATCTACTGAAACATCTGGATATTGTGAGCAGGTTTGAGAGGTGGGTGGGGGTGTTACTAGAAGGACCATCTGATTTGTGGATGGAAAGGAAAGAAACAAGCTACCACTAAAGTTGCTGAGGATGGGAGTCTCACTCCTGTTTGTGTAGGGATTCTTACGCTGTACCTCCCCAAGTTATGATGTGCTTACTCTCCTAGTAATGGCTTGTTCACATATATCTGTAATGCTAGAAAATGGGATTTTCATCTATGCCACCCACAGGTAATATTCAGTTTTCAAAGGCATTTTAATGAAAAAAAACCCAACAAAAATGAAACCCTTTTTTGTACCACTGGCTACCTAGCAGGAGAACTAGAGCTAGTTTTCAACATTATTTTCCCATTTTGACAATGTTTTTCACAGAGTTTTAATATTTCCTTTTTTTTTTTTTCAAATGGAAAACAACAATGTTGGGAAAAAACTATCCCAAAGCACATGACTTAAAGACCCCTTTTCTATATTTATATTCCTCTACACCTGTCTTCCTCATTGTACCTTTTTTCCTATTTTGCTACAGAGGTATGGAGAAAAGTAAAAATCCACACCTGCAAAAAATAAGGAATTTCAGATTTTTTTTTCTTGAAAAAGTTCTTAAAATTGAAACAAGACAAACAGTAGGAAGATTGGAATGAAAAATTCTGATGACTAATAAGTCATTTGTTGGCAAAGATTTTTGTTTGTGATATCAGGGTTTCAAAAGTAGTGTTTTCCATTTGAGCTTAGAGGTGATAATGTGAGTGCACAATAGGCATATTTCTGCCTTTGGTTTTATTCTCTACTAAGAGTAAACTGTGTAATGCTTTTGTCAGAAGCTGGATTTCACCAATGTTAATTAAACAAACCACAATGCTCTGAGGGGAAGACTAACCAAACAAATGGCTACAACTTAGCAGCTGCTGGCTCAGAGGATGAGCATTGGTTGTTTCAGAAAGAGCTGCTCCATTACCACAGCAAGAACTCAAGCTTGGAATTTAGGTATCTTCAGTCTGGACTGAAGAGAGTAACTTTGGACAATGGGGTTTGAAAGTCTTGGTTCCTTGCATCTGATCCCAAGCAAAGAGCACTGCATTAAATCTCTTTGCTTGGATTACAACCAATTTCTATTGTTATGGTTTAGCAGCTTTTGAAAATCCTTTCAGGGAATCTTTTGTTGTCATAAAATAATATCTTTTACTGTTCAGTCCTTGCCATCAACACTTTTTGTTTTCGTAATATATTCTATCAATAAAATATTTACTGTCATTCAATCAGTGTAAGCTCTGTTCAGGCTCATATACTGTACATTTCTTGATGAAAAATCTGTGACACTTCTAAAGCTAACTGATCAGCAAGCTGATTTTTTAATCATATGCATGGGTGAAAGTATTTTACTAAAAAGGAGATATGAAATAGAAGTAGATCATTATTACTGTAGCAGAGATTGCTTTATATTTTTATCTTCTAAAATGCAGCTGAGAAGATCATTATTAAGAAGAGAATGTCATTTTTTCAAAAGAATTTGTGGCACTAACAGCTAGTGAGGCATTTTTTTATTAGCTTCAAGAGGGAATGCCGGTTACATAATACTACAGCAATCATTTCAGGGCACAAAATTCAGAGCTATATGATGAGGAGAAAACATTCAAGAGGGCACAGATTCAGAAATTTGGATTAGAAACTTCTAGAGAAATGGCATTTATAGATTTCCTGTGTTCTGTATAGTGAATAATAAAGAGTACTATTGCTCAGATGGAGTAAGTATATACATTTACTACATGATGCAAATACTTTCATCTTGCCCTGATAGGTATGGAAGCTGTTTCTCAGTATATAGAAAAGAGATTTCAAGCTGTAATAATACATTTACTTTTTTTTGAGGGGAAGTCCAAAAGAAAAAACAGAGAAGTTTTATTCTCAGGGCAGGATGTGCAGAACAGTTTCCATTCCAGTATTGAGGGGGAAAAGTTAAACTTCATTTACAACAGTGAATGCATGTTTCAAGCTAAGCTAATTGAATTTCATCTACTTGTCCGCCAGTAGTCTTGACACTTTTATTTCTTTTTGTTTCATCTTCTCCCCAGTAGGCTTCAGTTATTGGCACAGATGGATTCCGATATCAAAGGCAATTTCCACTTGGCTTTAGGACAGCTATTATTTAATTGTTCCCTTTAACTGTCTTTTCTCTGTCACCAGAAGCTTCTGAAAACTCTTGTATTTAAAAAAGGCTGTTGGGCAAATTCCCTGCTGGGATATTTCTATGGAGCTATGCTAGTAACAAATTTCACCTAGTAAATTCCACTCTCACTACAGTATCTTATATTTCTCTATATCTTTTTGTGATAGCCTGTAAAACCTTATGAAAATAACCAGCATCAGTACCCTAACCAAACCCCAATAGCAACCTAGCAAGCCGCAGCATCCACCACTTCTCCCCTAAGCTGCTGAGGAGAGCTACTGGAAAGGGGCTCATGGCCTGAGATTGCAAAGCAAAGCCTTTTGAAGGAGACAGGCTCCCTAGCCTGGCTGAAGAAGGACATGTTGCTTTGCACCTCCTTATGTCATCACTCAGCACTATAAGAGGGCAGGCACCGGGAGGGACCCTGCAGCATCCTTCAGTTTACCAGTCACAACAGTTGTATTAAGAGATGGTTGCTCAGCCTGTGAAAAGGGAAAAAATCACAGAGAAATGGTGAACTGGGACACTGGACGTCAGTGGCACCTCAGGAATCTCCATACCATGTTCCACAGCATAGGGCAAACATGTCCCTAATCATAATTCACAGGCTGAACTGCCTTGGGGACATTGCTCCTTATCTTGGGACATATTGTACTTATGCTGGTAGGAACAGGTGTGGTGTAAACTATGTCATTGTCAAAAACATTGTTTGAGTAGCTGGTGGCAATGAAAGAAGAGACAGTTTGTAATCCTACCTGCTTTCCTAGTCAGAGAGGTTCTGGAGATAATTTTTTAACATTTGACAAATAGCATGAGGATACACTGAACAAAAAATTGCCCCCTTCCCAACTAGTGGATCAAAATCTGCTTTAACTTTCTGAGGGTCGAGAGGGCATGAAGATGGTTCAGAGTAGATTTAGACATATCCTGTAGAATATGACTACAAAATTTCTTTCTGTACCTTAGTTATTAAAGAACTGTTGATTGACAGATGAGCGGTGTGTGTATTTGTGCTTCAGAGCACTACAGTGTGTAAATAGGTGAGCAGTACCCTGACATATTGTTGCATTCAGCTGGAAAGCTGCAGGGGTAATTGGTCTTGACTCAAAAGGAAATAGAAACTAGAACAGGAGAGATAATTTGGGGATGTCATATTAACAAAAGGAAAAGAAGGTAATTTCTCTGAATATTTTTTCGCACACTTACAGCAACCTAAACCTGACATACCATCAGAAATGCCACAGACAAAGATATTTGCATTTCTAAACACACTAAATGCTTAGAAGCTAAATTCTTTTTCTGTAAGATCATGAGACTTTTCTAAGCAAAGCCAATGCAAAGAGCTGCCTGTAGGAAACATCTCCATTAAGAGCTCTATTCTGAACCTTTTTGCATTGGAGCTTTATTTATGTCATGTGCTCTTGCATGCATGTTTCCTGCTAGCTCAGGAGTGCATAATCAATCCTGCATAAGATGTATTCCCAGGCCACTAAGCAAGACTCAGTTAAGGATACACTTCTGGTGTGTTTAAAATGGTCCTGTAGTAATATTTGTATGCTGACATGTATGTCATCTCAGTAAATCCTTCAATCACAGTCTAGATATAAGGCTGTAAGCAAAATAATCCTGTGGACAAATAAAAGTATGAATTTAAACTTTAAAACGGGAAATTTTTATACGATACAGTGGTAACACTCACAAATATAGCCAGGTGGCATCGTTCATTTACAGCTAGCTCTCTGAAGGGACTTGGGCATCGCAGTGCTCAAATTTGTGCCCTGTGCTGAACTCTGGTGATTCACAAACTCTCAAATTAAGCCATTTTCTCCCCTACATGTTATATGAGGGCAGAAAGCTCATTTAATGAGAGTGGGAGACTATGAATGAGCATCTGCAAAAAACGCATACTAAGCACATTGCTGCTGCAAAAACCTTGGTAGGATGGGTGGGGTGGACAGATATTTTCTCAGGGTGTCAGGCAGGTAATTGGGCTTCAGGAATGTACCTCTCTTTCCTTGGTATTTACAGGAATACCATGAGGTAAATTTGGGGTAGAAATTGTGCTTTCTTTCCCTGTTACTCAAGTTCTCTGCAGCAGAGATTTGAACCTTATTTCTCATGGCTTTCCTCTAATCACAGCTCTGCAGGGTAATCTGACAGGGGTGAGCCACTCTTATCCACAGGTGGAAACTCTTCTCCCATACAGAGAATAGTTTAAATATCATTTTGCCCAGAGTAAAGTGTAACCCAGGAACTTAAGTCTTATAGCATTCATGAAAAGAAAGGGAGGACCTGAGCTTCAGTCCTGAACTCTCTAATGCTCAGTCTGAAGCAGGAAGAAAATCACAATTTCTGTGGCCCAGCAAATATGTAATTATATTTGGCAGGGAACAGTTTTGACAAAACCGAGTAAGAGGCGTGCAGGCACACACAGGCACAGAGCTTATAGCAAGGCTAGCTGGCCAGGCAGCAAGCTGACTCAAGGGCTGGAAGAGAAATCTTCCACAGCCCTGAAGAGCGGCTGGGAGAAGGGAGATATTAATACATTCCCACATGCTTTTGTGTGAGTAATGGCTGTGGCCCCAGTTCTGGCTGGATTGAATCTTCCATAAAGGGAGAATGAGGAATGGCCACTTTGTTAGTCCCAGCAAACTGAACCTGCGGCTCAGCCCAGGTTGTGGCAGAGAAGAAAGAGAAATGCAAGTGTTCGGGGAACTTTCACATGAAAGTCTTGCAAGGAGGATAAGCAAAAAAATTCACAATACATTAATTCCTGTATATATTAGGTGAGATCACACAAGGGCATGTCTGCTGAGGAGCCTCAGCCTCACACGGCTTTCAGGTCTTATAGGCACAGGAGATGAAATCCGACATCTGCAGATGCTTACGGCAGAGTCTTCTTCACATGCAAAGCTTTTTTGCCCAAACAGACTATGCACATACAGGATTTCACCAGCAGTCTGATGGCACATCCAGGAGGGCCTTTATGAAGGATTTGTTCCACTACTGCTTTAATAAATATTCCCTCTGTATCACAGGGAATATTAACTTCTAATACCAATTCCATCCCTGTATTTTGCTCTCCACCTCCAGAACAGGATTAGCTGTGTACATTAAAAGAAACCTTATTAAATAATAAAAATTTTAAAAATTCATTCTTTATAGTCCTACTGTTACTGTTTGCATCCATTGACTGAGGTAATGAAGTAAGGAAATGAAATGCTATTTGGGTTTGAGATTGCTAGTGAAATTATGCAGACAGATCATTTTCCAATCTTAAATATAAATAATTCAGTTGCCATAGGATCAAAGTATGTGTTACGCTGCCCTCAGTTTTCCACGCATTGATTCATCCTTATTCCCCATAGCACATTTTTGCTTTGATTTGATAATGCTCATAAAAGCAGTTGGCAGTGAGTATGGTCAGCATCCAGATTGCTCATTATCATGCTTATTGTTCTAAGCCTTATGTTCTCCACCTCCTCTTGTAATGATTTACACTTGAGAAGTAAAACCTTACCTTGTGTGTACATCTGTGTAAGCATTCAGGAGAAAGTCAACTCTCTTGCATTCATACTGTAGCATACAAAAGCAAATACTGCAAAATGGCTTAATCTTTGTTGTTCTAAACTGAAATTCATGAAGTAAAATACAATGACATAAAACCCAAATGCAGTCACTGGTGATGCTTATACTCAACTCCCTCAGACAGAGCAGCTGCATTCAGGTAGAAAAATTAGACTTCTCAGAGTGATGGACTAGTTTATTGGCTGTATTTGAGGACCAGTGGAGTTAAACACCTGATGAACTTCGGTGTTACAACTCACGGACCTTTTATTTACCTTTGCACCTTTCACAAAGCATTATTCTACAGGAGCCTAAGGAATTGTCCCTCATTAACAGGGGGGTGAGTCAGGCCTCAGCAATGTTCTCCAGTTATTTGCTAGCAGAGAGGAAAGTTTTCCTCATGTCATTCTATAATTGTGGTTTTTAGAGGCTGTACTTTTACAGACAGTCCCACATGGAGGGACACACTCGGATGCCTGATAGGTCTTTTTTAATAATGTATTACAAAAGCCTCTTTGTGCCAAAATCTTTCAGGCAGTTACCCTAATCACCTTACTCTATCCTTATGTGTGTGAATACATACTTTTAAATCTCTTTCTATCCTTTTTTCCTCAGCAAAGAATTATTTTCTGTTTGTATCATGCCTAACAGTAAGGTCCCAATTATACAGAAGCCTCCTGTTTCTATCACATTAATTATAAATAGCAATGAAAATAGAGTCTTTCCTATGACTAGTTCATGCAGGTCTAAGCATAAGGTACTTGAACAAACATATTTTTGGCTATCATAATGCAGGGTTTAATGTTTTTACAAGTGTACATTTTTTTGCTACTATACACAAAACTTATGCTTGTTACATAGAAAGTTTCTAATTCACATTTGTGCAGAACCTTGCAATTCTCTAA
This sequence comes from Pandion haliaetus, assembly GCA_013401275.1. Classification (NCBI taxonomy): domain Eukaryota; kingdom Metazoa; phylum Chordata; class Aves; order Accipitriformes; family Pandionidae; genus Pandion; species Pandion haliaetus. Next base: position 22,099 of record VYZV01018507.1, on the reverse strand, counting down.
TTCAGCTTATCTTCCAGTGTGCTTAAAATGCTTCTGGAATAAAGAAAAGTGAGACAAAACTTTTATCAGAACAAAATATATTTAAGGTTACAGCTCTATTTTTAGCTCCCACACCTGGTTTTGTTTGATTAACAAAATTGGTTTGAAAATTGCCAGACCTACTTGGAAGAAAAAGTTCTCAGGTTTCCTTGATTATACACATCAGTTGGCTTTGCCACTGAATTGTCTTACTTGTTTTTTCAATTGGTTAGGAAAGATGTTCTGCAGTCATCTGAAACAAAATCCTATTACAGAGAAATCTAGGGGTCTTGGGCATATTGGTGGCATTGCCACAATAGATGTACCAAGATGGAAATACATACATACAGTGTTGTAATGCTTTGGGGGAATTGTAACACTGAATTCAAAACCTGGAGGTAGGCACAGAAGTGCTGCAATAAGGACTGAAAAAAATTGAGAGATTGCTGAGGAGAAGGGAAAAAGAGAAACTCACAGCTCCACCTGCAACTCGGTATCACAGCACCAGGTATCATCACAAGTACTTCTGTCTAACAAGTAACCCTTAAAGTCTGACAGACTGTAGAGTGTTTCCTGCTTTAGATCCGTGTAAAGAATAACATTTCTTAGTTCAAAAGTCATGTAGCCAATCCAGGACATATGAGTGCTCAGAACTGAATTGCTTGTCAAAGTCAGTGCTGTCCTTTCATTGAACAGGCTTTGGTTTAGAGGGTTAATTTGCTTGGGTTTTCTCTGAAATATTTAATTGAATTTACAACAGAAAAAAACAGTCTTTCTGTGTATATTAAGATTAAACACTAGCTGTTTATGGTTTGCACAGGATAAACCATAAAACCAAAGACAATAACTTCAAAGGATTGTTTAGGCCACATCCTTGGACTGGTGCAGAATAGCTGCTCCTGCATCAGCCCTCGCAGATGCTGGCTCAACCTTTTCTTGAAAGTCCTCAATGACACATTGTCCTGAGTTGGGCTCTGGCCTCCCTATCGGTTACAAAGTTTTTCCTAACATCCAGCCAGAATCTTCTCTCTTCCAAATTAAACAGATTTCTCTTTGTTCCTCCCACCGGGCATGTAAAATAATTGTTCTCTATTGTCTTTCTGTTCAAACAACCAGGACTGGTAAACTTTTAACATAAACACACATGCTCACCTAAGAAATCTCTCTAATTCATTGGTTCTCTTTTCAATGGGAAGCTGTCTTGTTGCTGGCTGATGATTTTGAGACCTTGCAAGAGTTATGATCTAGTCTAATTTGTAAATAAGATTTCAAAGTTAGAAAAAAACAACACCAAAACAATCAAAAAACCAAAATCCAACCTGGGTATCCCACGTCAGGCACCTGCCCTTCTGCATCCTTGAAACACAACCTGAAATGACATAAATAATTAAATAAAGTCACACTGTGCTGCAGTTATTCCACCCCAGAATATGCTCCACATTGCACATTTGCTGTGCAAAGCCTGTACAATGCAACCTTGCATCTCTCTACAGCAACACCTGCGTCCCTTTAACCCCTGCTCATCAGGTCATCTCGGGGGTGAAGGTCAATTGCCACCATGTGAAAGAAAAAGAGCAGAAGTGGGTGAGCTAGGATGCCGTGGTTTGTTCAAGTCATTGCACAGGGAGGATTGAACAAATGTTTGGAGGCATCTGGTAGAGTTTCTTATTCTTTTTGTTGAGCCTTTGAATATGTGCGCTGAGGCAGATGATCTGTGAGTAAAAGTGATTCACACTGAAATGGAATTTGATTACAAAATTCCAACAACCACAGTGAGATTCAGCTTTGTATTGCATTGTAATTCTCATAATGTAACCTTCCCTTTCAAACAATTAAGTACTTCTTTTTTAGTGGCTAGGTTCTGAAATTATCAAATCCTTCCCTGTGCTCAACCCTGTACGTCAGAGCATAAAGGGCCTGATGTACACAGGACTGAGGAATCTCTGGGTTTTCATGCAAATCACTCCACTAGCATAATGTGCTCTTTCTTCCAAGACTACAGATGCCATGTGGTGTGTGGATGGCTTCTTCGGCATCCAGATCTACAGCTGATGGAAGACAGTCAGGTAGAGGACACCCATGTCACATGTGCATCTCGTTTAAGATGCTCCAGGAGGCACAATGGCTCGAGACAAGGCAGTAACTCCTTCCTTCCATTTTTTCACTCAGTCACAGTATACGTAGTAATAATCCTTCATTTCCTCATCAGGACTCATTCAGTTGTTTGTAAAGCAGCTACAAACCTGGAATAAATCTGTATTGGGTGTATTGGTGACAAGGTGGTGGCAGTGAGGAGCTACAAGGATGGCTTCTGTGAGAAGAGGCCAGGGGCTGCCCTGTGCTGGACACGGTCAGCTCCAGCTAGCTCCAATGGACCCACCACAGCTGAGCCCATCAGCCAAGCTGGTGGTGCCTTTAGGAAAACATATTTAAGAAAGGGCAAGATGCCACACAGTGGAGAGAAGAGTGAGGAAAAAAGTGCGAGAAACAGCCCCGCAAACACCAACGTCAGTGAAGAAGGAGGAGGAGGTGCTCCAGGCGCCAGAGCAGAGATTCCCCTGCAGCCCATGGGGAAGACCATGGTGAGGCAGGCTGTCCCCCTGCAGCCCATTGAACACCACATCAGAACAGATATCCACACTGCAGCCTGTGGAGGACCCCACACCGGAGCAGGTGGATATGCCCTGAAGGAAGCTGTTGCCCATGGAGAACTGCTTGGAGCAGGGGAAAAGTGTGAGTAGGAAGGAGTGGCAGAGTGGAACTGTTATGGACTGACCATTAGTCCCCATTCCCCATCCTCCTGTGCTGCTCGGAGCAGAGGAATTAGAGGAGTCGGGAATGAAGGAGTGAAGCTCACCCTGGGAAAAAGGAGGGATGGGGGAAAGTTGTTTTAATTTTGTCTTTGTTTCTCACTATCCAAACCTATTTAAATTAAATTATTTTTTTCCAAGTCAAGTCTGTCTTGCCTGTGATGGTAATTGGTGAGTGATCTCTCTGTTTTTATCTTGACCCATGAGCTTTCATGTGTTATGTTCCCTCTCTTCCCTGTTGAGGAGGGAGAACGAGAGAGCAGCTGGGTGGATGTCTGGCAGCTGGCCAAGGCAAACCCACCACAGAATCATTGCACTCAGTGCTTGGAAAAGATAAATTTTAAGTAGTTTTGAAGCTGGGATAAGCTACAGAAGTCACTATGCCTTTCTGATTCTCAAGGTTGGTTCACCAGCATTTCCGCATGCTATTGCGTTTTAGATTATTTTTACTTACCAGCTTCTGAATTTCAAGGCATTTTACCTTTGATGAGCAGATACCCCTCTTCTGACCCCTAGCAGATTTTTTTTCCCTTTGATCATAATACAGGTAGGCTTGGTAACATCACCTATTTGAGGTTTCTCAACAACTTGGCTTATCAATTCCTGGTTTCAGTTGCTTATGACATTACTAACCTTCAGCTTCTGGAATACATGATTTCTATAGTGCATGTATACTGAAGTATTTTAGAAAATATAAACCAATGTATTTTAGTAATTTCTGAAAATGAAGTCACAGAAAAATGTTATTTTGTCCGTCACAAAAATGGAATCATTCAGAAGCAAGAGTCCTGAAAATGGTTTACTAAGGATCAAAGAGAGGTGGTCCTGCTTTGGCATTACCCCAGCCTTTCTGAATCCACTCTTCCTTGTTGATGCACTCATTCCCCAACCTCATATCTAACTTCTAGGGGAAGTAATTTTTTTCTTATTATTGAATGGAAACCAGGAGCGCTCTGTTCATTTCTTGGCACTTCATCAGAACCATTATCTTTTTAAATTATAACTGTATCTCCATTCCCTGCATTATTTTAAAACAGCTATTTCCTTTTCCCCATCTTTTATCTGACCTGCCAATTATATATGTATCATGGCTGAAACACCATCTGTATGTTTGTGGAATGTTTATTCCACCGAGGCTGCACCTTAAATGGATAACTTTTGATATTGTCATAAAAATATAATCTGGAAAATTGATCAAGACCTGCATAGAAGAGAGTAATATGAAAGGAGACACACTGGAGTTTATCTGAGCTGCATCAGGAAATCCATGCAGGTGACATGAAGTGGTAGTTATCACTAGTGAGAGTTTATCTCTCTTCTTCCCCTGTAATACTATAGGACCTGGTACAGTAGGGATATCTTTCCGTCTCTCACCGCATTGTTAAACCACACCCACAGCTATCAGATCTGAATGCGAAGGCTTCACAACACAATGATGTGATATATCTGATGCCTTTCAAACTGACATTATTAAAAGGAATAGCAACACTGGTAATGTAACATCTTATAATCTAGATAATCTTTAGGGTGCTGTAACTAAGGAAGACCCAAGAAGAAGCCGGGACTTTTATCAAAGAAAATGTCATAAATTGTCAAATGAATGAGAAACTTTATATATTGCAGTTTTGTAGACATGCAAAAATCCCAATGTTAAGCTATAAAAGGCTGAAAAATATTTGATACAGTTCTTTGCTTTGGATGAGATCTCTGTGGTTAGTTTCTTCATAACCTACATGAGCATGTGAAGCACAGATAGGGCAGCTAAAGAAAACTTAGTCATCATTAGCATTACACATTCTGTAAGCACAGGAGCCTATTGCATCACAGCTCAAAACAAAGGTCCTTTATGGATTAGCTAAATTATATACCCAGGCTCTACTTTATGAAATCTAGTTTAAAGTTCAAACTATCATGTATTTACACAATACCTGTTCTAGCATGGCCAATACACAACCATAGAGCGCCATACTCATTATTCATTTTCCTTGGTACTAGGAGTACTAGATGTCTGAAGGATAAAGTCACCAGAATTAATACACAGGTTTAATCACATCCGTTATTTCTAATCGTAAACCATACCCCCTTTGCTTAATGTAAGCTTATTTATAGGCTGTTGGACATTACCATAGGGGTGCAATAATGAAGAAAAGCTATCCCAAGTTCTGGTAATTGTTTTCTTGGCTTAAATATTTAATGTAATGTTTATCCATTCCATTATGTTCTAGCATTGAAGCGTAGTAGTGCTTTTACCAGCTGGTTTCCTGAGGTGAATGTAGTGATTGATATGTTGTTGGAATGCTGACTTTAAATGAAACCATTGTTTGAAAATGGTCCTCTTGTCTAGCGTCAGGAGTTCAAAGAAAAGGCAAACAGAAAAGAGCTAGAAAAGTGTTAGAAGAATGGTCTAAGTTCTGAAAAACAAGGTTTAACGAGAGCATAATGAATAGCAGTCTATTAAGCCTATTCAAAAGGAGGTTAAAAGACTAAGATGGCAATCAAGTAGTATCAAATTGTGGAAGAATTATGACTCTTCAAAGAATAAGATATTCACATTTTAGAGGCTGAAGCTTGATACACAAATTTTAAGTGAGGATAACTAGCTGTTGGAACAACCTATTAAGGGATGTGATAGCTCTTCTAATCAAATTAGAGTTCTTTTTTAAAAGACAGATTATAGCGTAGTGTTACAGCCTTGATGCAGAAACAATTGGTGAAGGTCTTTGGTATGTGTTGTGCAGTGGAGTCAGACTACATTATCATAATGGCCTTTAACTGTCCATAGTAGTCCATGCATATAAGATTTCATCATGGCTAAGGGCAAACGTGGGTGGCGTAAGCAAGTAACTCCTGCTTTAGAGCCTTTGTGTCAGAGACTTTTCCCTACATTCTCCCTTACCTCCCATGGGAGCAGTGGGAATGGTGTTCTTCACGTTACAGTTTTAAGAAGAAACAAAGCAATCAAGAAAACTCCCTTTCATAAATGTCATGGAACATCTCATAAAAGAAGTTAAAAATACAAAATTAAAACTGTTTAAACCAATTAGACAGCAGTGCTGAGTGCACAGGAGTCAAACAGGCTGTCCCTCAGGGAGGTTTCAGTATATTCCTCAATCCCAGTGCAGCCACAACTTTCTATAATTCATCTGAGGAGCAATCTTTAAGTCATCTAAGCTAAAGAGGGGATCTTAAAGAACTCACCTACTACATTCCACAGCCTAAAGGAAAAATCATCNGTCTCTGACTAAAAACCTGACCTAAATGTTTTACTGAGGGAGAATCCAGCTTATTGCAATGTTCAAAACATGTAAGAAGGTTTTTTTTTTGCTAACACAGATGGCCTTTGCAGCAGACACTATTATTTTTCTAAGTCATTAGTATCTGATAAATGAAATTATGCTTCCAAGGGCACATACACATAAAGAAGATGAAGGCAAAGAAATATCGTGAAGGATTTTTCTTTTGATCTTCTGTGGAGATTTGTAAGTGTTAACCCCATGGCCGTCTATGAAATTCAGATTCTAATTTCTCTGTCCTCTCTGTTTGATAGGAAAATTCTTAGAGTTCACTTTCTGTTGCACATCTCATAGATGTAAATACAATTTAAAAAAAAAAAAAAAAAGCCGGT
>VYZV01018504.1:18157-31842 GCA_013401275.1 Pandion haliaetus | reverse complement strand
TACTTGGTTTGTTTGCCTCTCTGTGTTGAACCTCCATCCCTTTTCTCAGCCTTCCTTCTTCCTCCCAGTTCAAATTAGTGGCAGTTTTTGAGGAAAATAACATTTTCCTTTTCCTTTACACTTGCACCAGATATTCAAAGGACAAAATGCCCCTTCTTCACTCGTAGGAGTGTAGTGCTGTTTTATAGTACCCTCAGATTAAATATTGGGGTCGCTGAATCTACTTCTGGCACCACAGCTCTTGTATTGAGAACAGCCTGTTTGGAGCAGTGTTTGCAAAACCATTTCAGTACATCTCACTATTACCAAGTCAGTACTGCAACCTTATATAAGCCAGTCTCCATCCACTTAACTCCAGGACAACTTTGATGATTGATATTTATATAAAAGCTTTTGTGTTTCCACAGTGAAATTGTCTCACTCTCAAAAGAAAAGATGGCTCTTTCCCTGTTGACTCGATGTGAAAAAGCTTGCAAAGGCTTTCAGCAGCACTGCATCTGAGACAGGCATCGGCAGAAAAACTAGGGTCGCCTTTAATTCAGTATTTCATTTTGTGAAATTGCCTACTCTGAGAGAAATAAAACATTTACATGTATATTAACCAATGTTTGCCAGCTCTTGGAATAAAGCCAGTTCTCTCAGGGCCAAAGAAACGCTCTGAGTGAATGAGTAATAATCTGCTATTGTCACTCCTGATTTATGGATGGGTAGATAGAGCAATGTTTGCCATTTTAAGTTGTCCTATTCGCTTGAAAGACTAAAAATCACGATTAGCTATTGGCTTGGAGTATCTATAGCATGTCTGTTTATAGCTGATTTACTCAATATAGCTGTTGCAAAAATTCAAAACCTTCCCATGTGATAAGATGTAATTGTGGAAGAGGATGAGAATGCATGAAGGTTACAGATGTTTTGGGACAGTAATTTGGAAGCTGCAGCCAGAGGCTGAAAAGATGTATGGCATCTCCTCTTTTTAAACGACGTGCAAGGTCCCTATGCCTCGTTTATTTTTTGAGAAAATCTGTATTGTCATCTCTGTCATGTTAATAGAAAGTTAAAAATCTATGGATTCCCAAGAAAATGGCTGTATTGAGCTTTTGTTGTTGATAGACAATGATGTTTTCCTGTGACTCTAAGCCTCTTCAGTTGCTTAATTTTTCAACAAATGCAGTTAAAAACAGTTTTGACAACTTTGCTGTATGCATTTATGAGCATGCTTTTCTCATGAAGTTAAGAGCAATCTTGGCAAGATTGGGGTGAATAAAAACAGTAACAAGACTTTCTTTTGTTGAGAAAGATGTGGTTTTTTTAAAGGGAGCACTTAAAATCCTACATCTTTAAAGCCCATATTAAAATACTGCAGAGAGGCAAATAGCACAGCATCCCTCTGGAGTAGAAGTTTGAGGCATCGAGAGTCACTCTTGAGATGAAATTGTCCTTAGAATGTCCTGTGAAGTCTGAGATCTCCTGGCTGGTTGTGGAGGAGTGTGCTGTATCACACCTAAATGCATAGGTAGGAGATGGATGAGAAGTACAAACCTTGCTTGTCAGACACTAAGAGTAAATAAAAACAGTGCAGAGGTGAGACTGATAATTGATGTCTGTCTTCTCTGATGGGCTGACTCTTCCATCCACTTCTTTCAGTCTTTGTTTCACTTCCATGCAGTTTTTCTTCCATGCACTGGTTTCTCTTTCCTTTTGTTTTTGCTTCTTTTCTTGCGCACTCTAAGGGGGCTTTCCTGCTTTTTCTGTCTGGGCTTCATTATCTCACTCACCTACTTGTGCTGCATCACAATTTCACTTTTTTTTTTCCCCTTTNTCCCCTTTCCCCCCACTGCATTATAAACTCCCTATCTGTAGTCTTGTTAAATGAAAAAACAGCAAGAGCAGTTAGTGTTGATGTTGTAGATACCAGGATGTCCACAGCCCAGGGTGCAGCCATTAATATTCTGTTCATAAGCTGTGGAAGACAGACTCTGAAGAGACGCCTAAGGACATGATTCCTCAGCCCCTCTGAGAAAGGTCAGATGTAGGACTTAACTTCTGTACTGTGCAGCCTTAGCTGTCACTTGGTGTTCACAGGCACTTTGATAAGATTAAAAACTAATATATCCCCATTTTGAGAGAAGGTCAGATAATACGTGATCCAAACCCTGTGTCTACTGGATTATCATCAGGTGCCTTTAAACATCCATTGCCTGCACACCCACAGTTCCCAAACTGTCCATGGGCCCCAGCGCTGACTTGACTTCCACTGTTACGGGTTCAGGGTACAAACGAAGTCATTTGATTGTTGAGTGCCTGCTGTTGCATTGACAAGAGGGATCTACTGACTATGCCAGAAGACATACTATCAAATGTGGCTGATGTGAAAAATGAAGAAAAATGAGTCATATTTTTAAGAGCTGGTCAGTAGCATCTTAATAAAAAATGGGGGGTGGGGGGAGAACAAACTGCACCACAAAACCAAAAAAAAAGCAACCCTAAAGACAAAAAAAACCCCAAACACAAAGACAAAAAAACCCCAAACAACCCACTCAGCGCTTGGAGCAATGTTTCTTGAAATTGCTCTAAAATGTGAAACTATTAAGATTAATCTGAATTAATCTATACAAAGTAAGAAAGATACCTGCTTAGATCTCAGCAGTAGCAGGTGCTTGCAGTATTATAAATAGAAAGCAGTACAAATTGAGGTGCTTATTAAATTTGCCTTTATGATGCTTTGAAGAATTGCAGTGGAACAGAAAAGAAAAATTACCAGAGGCTCTGGATTAGAAGGGTGACTTAAATAGCTGTGCTGCCAAAGGAAACAGAACATAAACTAGAGTAAGTGATAGACTTGTTCAAAAAAGGTTATCTAACAGCTATTCATCTCTAGCATGGAGAGGTTGGCTGAGAGCTTTGGAGGGGTGTGATTGAACAGGGGAGGGCTTAATCTTTTTGATCAGTTTTAATACAGTATTGAATTTTAATACATTTTTCAGGAGATTGCACTGTAATCCTTTCTAGCACTTACATTTCTCAAGTTTTTCCTTGTTTTCCTTTTCCCCTTCCTCCAGCTGACAAAAACTAATTCTGCAGGAAACATTCATGTTTGGGAAATGGACTTGTTCAGAATTTTTGCTGCCTTTTTGGATAAGGCTCTGGTAAGGATCCTGTACATTGTTCAGCATTTTCTAAAATTCTTGAAACACTGTAGGGCCTCCACAGAGAGGTGGCTGAGCAAAGCAGCTAACAAATCGTCGAGTAAACCAGATCAGAGCAGCAGGCTCTACTGGCAGAGAGACCATTAAAAATTAATCAAAATCTGCAATGTTTTTTCTTTAATGAGATACTCAAATTGGTTTAATTTGGCAGGGAGCATACCAGGAAATTGTAGCATGGGAAAATCGGTGCTTTGGGGAGCAGTGAATTGCCCTGCACGAGATCCGAGATCCTACTTTTTAACGTAGCAAAGCACAAGCATGGTTGCTGATGGAGAGGAGGTCTGTGGTGGCACAGTGTCGCACCTGCACCCTTCTGTTGTCAGTTACTCTTGGAAAATGCCTGGCATACAAATAGTGAAGGCATCTAGGTTAGAAATGGTGATAACACATGTGCACATGCAGAACAGGTAGAGTCATTATCACAGAGCGAAAGGGGAAGGGGAACGCACACGGACAACAGGACTCCTGGAATTCATGCCCAGATCTCCCTGGTACTGCACGTATGGGCTTACATGAGCTGAGGTGGCTTGTATGCCATACCAAGCATTTAATGTGTTTTACCTCTGGTTAGGAATTCAGTTGCATCCATATGCTCACGAGTTGCATGAAAAAGATGACTTAGGCAGTGCATGAGCATGACTACCCTCAGAAAAGTTTGGATCTGTTCAGCAGGGAATGAAGCTGGTACCTTGCGCTAAGTTTATTGGGGTTGATGCACTTTTGTGTATCATTGGTAACTCTCTCAGAGCACTGGGAATCTAGCAGATTGTTTTAAAACCAACCCAAGTGGAAAGGGAGGCTGTGCAGGAATAAATGAGAAGGGAGAATATGAATACTGTTATGTAGGGGGATGTAATGTTTTGGTCTTGGTAAGTGCTTTAAAAGAAGGTCACTTGTACTTTATGGTGGTTGAACTACGGTACTGATCGATAGCTGTTTGCTGAATGTTGTAGAGGAACTTCTGAGGCATCCTTCTCTGGCTAACTGGGCTTGCTTGTAATGGACTTCATTACACACACAGCTCTGTAGCATTTGCTTTTGCTTCTGAGTTTTGAGCTGGTGGAGAGTATTGGCAGTAGGACTGTAAATAGGAGTACATAAATAGGTGGTGGAAGAACCAGTGTTGCAGAACTGATTAGGCAAAACAGCCTTGTGTTTAGAGGGTAGCTTTGCTGGGAAACTCCCTTTGGTTAGACTGTGCAGAACTTTTTTTTTCTTTGTCTGTAATTTTTTTAAGTCTTAATTAAACTTTCTGCATTTAAATTAGTTTACATTAATGTCACACTGTCTTATTATGTGTATATTGACAGAAACTAACAGGGATTTGATCAGCCTAATCCAGCTGTATGTAATTATGTGCCTTCTCCTTAAATAATTTCAAACAGAGCCTATCAATCATGGCAGGAAAGCCTGCTGCTTTATTATAATGTGGGATTGTTTAGTGAAATGTAGTAAGACCTCAGGTTTAAGCTGGGGAGTAAACAGAACGAGATTTTAATGAGACCAGCGATAGGAAGAAAAAACTCCCCACCCATCCTGTGTTGCAAGTCGCAGTTCTTATCTTCCCCACCCAAAAAGGTGTCCTGATTGCGCTGTTGTCATGCTGATATTGAGAACATTTCTCTAATTTGACAGGAATTTGGGAAAGGTGCAGATTTCTGGCTGTCAGAGGAAGAGCTCTAGCCTAAACCTGTGGTGCTGTTCCAATGTAAGGTGGAGATTTTTATCTTGTTCATTGATAATTTGATTACCCAGATCAAACAGGAGTGTGTAGAAGGCACAGAGGTGGGAATGAAATCTGCCAAATGGCAGCACTGCATAAGCTCTAAAACACCTTCCCTTCTTGGAAAACAAGTAAGTAAGGGAGTAACACAGGCACCCACTTCAACGATTGTATTTGGGTTGATTTCTGTGTGATTTAGTTCCTCTCCAGCATCATGCAGTCCTCCCCTGGCACGTGTACAAGCAGGGAGAGACAGGCATGGTGCCAGCAGTCTTTCCTCAGCCTCCTACTGGAAAACCATCTGTGCCAGGAAAAACTTGAAAAAACAGAACTTCAGACAAGCCCTGAAGGGAATGAGTTTGAGATCTGAACCCGTTGTTTGGTGTGCTCTGGCATCGCATCCAGCTTGCTTTAAATCTGCGAATACCGCCAAGTTACTTCATAAAATAAAATGGTAAGTGCCACTGTTGGTGCAGTGCTGTCCATTTTCTCCTGCAGGACTGTCTCAGGAGGGTTTCAGGAGTCCAGGTATGCATCCCTCTTGCTTTCTCCTGTGGCACATAGTTCTGTATCTTGAGCTAGAAGAGGGAGATTTACCTTTGTGCCTTCTGAAGAAACAAACTTTCACAAATAGTCGTGAGTCCAGCATACGCAGATTGTGTCTTGTGGTCAGGAAGTACACATGGTGCTTCTAGATGTTGCCCTGGTATGTTGGGAAGTGTTCTTGCAGCTTTTCTAATCTGTCGGTCACTTTCCACTGTTCCCCTCTCCAGTGCACGCACATGCATGTACGCACTGGCAAGCTCTTCTTTTACAGCCTCCCCTAGGAATTGAATTCATGCAGTGACAGAAATTACGTGTTTGTTTTTCTTGTGTTTTCAGTAAACATTAGTTTTATTTCTTCGTTGGACTGCCTGTTGAAAAAGTTGTCTTGATGCTGGTTCTTTATCTACAAAGAAAAATATGGGTTATTTATCCACCTGTTCATGGAGCAAAAGGACTTGCCTTTTTTATTTTTAATTGAATTCTGCTCTGTTTCTTTGCTGCATTCAGGGCAGACAGGATTGTACTGCAATGCTGTACGCGCCAAAAATACCGTCACCTTGTCTCTGTTTAACAATGCCTTACCAGATGCAGAGATCTGTGGCTTTTTGTTTCTAAGACAGATTACTCGCTATATCCAAGCGCTCGGAATTGTGAAAATCGTATTGAAATAGCTTTCTGCTTTGGCGGCCTTGCTCTCTCTGACACTCTGGCAGCATTCAGTGCGGGCTTTCATTTTCCAAATGCTGTGAGTAGTGTGGAGACTCTCAAAGCTACATTTACAATAAATGTGATGTTGCAGTAATGATGGGTCAATTCAGATTTAGGTCTGTAATTTGGAAAAAAAGCCACCACCGCCCACTAAAAAATAATGTTGAACTGACTTCAAACAGCATCTTAATAGTTCCATATTGTTATGTGTGTAATTAAAAGCTTTTACCCTTGAAAACAGGGTTGTTTTGATTTGCTAATAATAATTCCTTGCTACAGTCAAATAGGCTGAGGTAAATTTTTATGATACTAAGAACTGGCCTCATGCTGTAACGTGAAAATCCATTTTTTACAGAGAAAAAATTTTTTCTCTTAATGCTTTTCTTCATTTTTAGCATATTCCGAAATCATGAGATAGTGTCACTGAAACAGAAGATCTCAAATTTAGAGTCACAAGCATTATCTTCAGCTATGTATCAATTCTGCTCTGCAACTTCTGTTTAAAAGTAACAAGCTGGGTGACCCAGAGCATTTGGCAGTGCAGGAGCCAAAGTTATTTGTGTGGCTGTTCTGCAGAGTCCTTGCCTGCTTAGGTTGCTCTTGATTTGTGAGGGGGATGGCTTGTACAAATTGAAAGTTTCTTTTTTTTAAGCAAGTGATAATCATTTCCCCTTGTTAGTGGTTGCACAGAGCTGCGTTTCAGTACCAAAAGGAACTGTCCTGCACCATGAATATTCGCTTCATCATGGGACCACTTTTGTGTTGCTGAAAGTGGGTTGGCTGGGCAGGTTTGGGGGCAGGTTTGGAGGATGTGGCTGGGATTGAAGTGTGGTGTTAATCCTCTGGGCAGGCTTGCTCTGTAGGGTTCAGCTCTCTCAGTCAAATTGGCAAAGCTCTGCTCTATCCATCTTCGTCACCCACACAAGTGATTACACAGAACATTTTGGTCCTTTAGAGCCTGTCAAATAATGAAGATTTTTTTAAACTATCATTTTACATTTAATGTTTAAAATGGAGTGTAATAATTGTGCTTGAATGTGAAATAATGCTGGACAATCGCTACTGCAGTTGCATACANAGCCCCCTCCTCAGAGCCAGGTTTGCAAGGCATTAGCTGCCTAATGTGTCTGACAAATGCAGGAGTAGGTTTAGCTGCTGTCTCGGCATGGGAGTTGGGTGCAAACTGTTCTAAGTGCTCCTGCAAATCCTACCCAGGTAGCAGACACCCGAAGGGATGACGGTGTTCTTCAGAGATGTAAGGATTGCTATTTTTATTTTACACCTGCCAAAACTGAAACACAAGGGAAAAAAACCAAGGGACAGAGTTGGACCTGGATGGATGGAAAGGCTATGTGCAGAACTGACGTCTGTGGAGACCCCATCTAGACCTCTGCGGACAAGTATTCCTGCTTGTAAATCTGTCCCAAGCTCCTACTGAAATATGTTTTTAAATTCCCATTTAGCTGCATTTCTAAGATGGCCAAATCACCTTAGAAATTGGTGACCTTGCTGATGTTACTGTAGCAATGGCCAGACTTTAAAAGCAGCAGGAAAGAAAATTCCCCATCCCAAATGTGGTATTTCACCTCAAGGTAAAATCCCTTATGGAGTAATGATAAAAAAAAAAATGTGTTTCATGGGTTAGCCTAAAAGTCTTGTCCTTTATTAAATAGTACCCAGGGTTTGTGTAACAGTATTGCATACAGTTCAATCATTTATTAAAAAAGCCCAAAATATTTGCATGGTTTCAAAGGTAGGAAATAACATGTATCTGTTGCTTAGACCCCACTTTAAGTAAGGGTAGAAGTAAGAGTGGTACTACTTCAGCCAACTTGTTGGTCCTGGGCTCCCCATGCTGGCTGGGGCAGCATGTCAAGTTTCCTTCTGCTCTGTCAGGAGCTGCTATCTCCTTGCAGTGGCCACCGTCTTGGCCGCAGTGAAGTTGAAGTTGTGTGAGGTAAGAAAGGATTAAAGCCTCATGTGTAGGAGATCCTGCACAGCCGCTCTTGGCTGTCCAGAGCCGCTGTGTCTGTTCTGCTGGGACCATGCAAGCAGAGTGCTCTGCGCCTGGGGCTTCGGCAGCACTGCAAGGAAGAATCCTCTCACTGGTGGGAAGGGGGGGTCTTCATCACGAGCCTGGGGAGCGCTCCTGTTTTAACGACTGCTTGGTGCTGAGCGCAGGTTCCCTGATAACCAGGCTTCCTCTTGCCCCTTGGGTCCCCACCGCCTCCTCTTTCCATCTCTTGGACTTGACTCTTCTTCCAGCCTCCGTACAGCAGCTCTGGCTGCAGTACCCTAAAGTACTCAGCCCAGTAGCAAAAATAAGAGATAAGCTTGTTGGTTTTAGTTCTTCTTGACTCTGATGTTGGTGTGTCCTGGTTTCAGCTGGGATAGAGTTAATTTTCTTTCCAGTGGCTGGTATATTGTTATGTTTTGGATTCAGTAAGAGAAGAATGTTGATAACGCACTGATGTTTTCAGTTGTTGCTAAGTAGTGTTTAGTCTAAAGTCAAGGATTTTTCAGCTTCTCATGCCCAGCCAGCAAGAAGGCTGGAGGGGCACAAGGAGTTGGGAGGGGACTCAGCCAGGGCAGCTGACCCAAACTGGCCAAAGGGGTATTCCATACCATGTGACATCATGTCCAGCATATAAACTGGGGGGAGTTGACCTGGGGGGCAGATGGCTGCTCAGGAACTAACTGGGCATCAGTTGGCAAGTGGTGAGCAATTGCATTGTGCATCACTTGTTTTGTATATTCTAATTCTTTTAGTATTATTGTTGTTGTTATTATTTTCTTCCTTTCTGTCTTATTAAACTGTTCTTATCTCAACCCACAAGGTTTACTTCCCCCCCTCCCCGATTCTCTCCCCCATCCCACTGGGTGGGGGGAAAGTGAATGAGCGTCTGTGTGGTGCTTACTTGCTGGCTGGGGTTAAATCATGACACCTGCTGATTGGGAACTACTGGTTTGGGGGATTTGTAATGCTCAAGTAATCTGAAGAATATTGTCTGCTTAGGCATCTTGTGTCCTTTTTGCCTACTGCTGGTGGGCAATTTGAATACAGTGTGTCCTGATTCTCTGCTGGTTTGTTGTTTGTTATTTTTTTAATGTCTCAGTAACATCCGTGGCCCTAGGGGAAAATTTAAATGTTAAAAATTAATTCTTGTCAGATTGTTTGTTTGAATTTCAAGATGTTTTGCTGTTCTAGAAATGTTACAGTGTCAGTAGCAGGATCATGAGGCCAGATTAATCCAAATTGGCTTGCAAACACTTGTAATTTTGGATTTGGAGGAAAATTATTCAGCTTAACATGGCTAATATATTCATGCTGTAAGGTTGATGATAATAAGTTCTTTAGACGTCTAGGCATGCGATTACACTACGAGCAGATAACCAAAATGTTTTGTGCATGTGTTGCGTGTAGAAGGAGATGCAGAATTGCAGTACTCGGCAAGCGCTGGTGCAGCCGGAGTCAAGGCTGCCATTCCTGGCTTGCAGGAATAGCCATGTGTGTGGTGTGAGGAGCTTCCAGCTGCAGATTACTAATGGTCAGGGTTAATTTTACCAAAAAAAGGAGACAGCGGATTGCCTTAAATTCTGGTTGGAAGATTGTTGATATGTTTTGAAGGATACCAGTCCCCACAAGTTTCACTACAGCCTTCTGGCACAAAATTATCCCTGCTTAACCGTAGCTGACTTGCTTTAAGATGCTGGCAAGTGCTTCAGCATTGGTATGAGTGACTTCAGCAAGTCCACCGATTTATGCTTTTATGTTTTGAGGTTCGCTCTGCAAAAACAGTTCAGAGTAACTTAACCCAGAAGGTAGAACAAAGAGCACTTTTATATATAAAAAGCAATTTGGATGACGGGCAAGAAGGAATGTAATTGCTGTACACATCAAGCCACGGTACTAAATTTATGAATTTTTATTATGTTGAAGAATGACAGCTTTAGGTTTGTCTTCAGCAGCTTGGAATTTTTTTATGTTTTGTTCTGCTTGAAACCTTAGCTTTTTTCCGTGTCAAGCTGGAGCACTGCAGTGTCAGAGAGAAGAGGTAGGCTCTGTGAAATGGATGTTTCAAACAATTATACCAGGTCAACACTCATTTTCCTGACTTGGCAATCAAGATGGTTTCTTTCTAGCCAGCAGGTTCCTGCTTTTGGGGAAAACTTCGCTATAGTGAACTTAAAAATAATCTCATCGCCCCATGCAATTTATTATCAAATTTTAAATTGCAAAATTCATAAAAAGAAGGTGAAGTTACAGTCTCTCACTAGTGCCAGACTCCTGTCACACTGTTGTGGACTATGGATATTCCACTTTTGCTAGAGTCTGTTGATCCCTTCTATTGCTATTCCTACAAATGTCCCAGTTGAGGAATTTGCTTGCTGACTTTCCAGTAAAAGCAGTAGTTGAACTAGTTTGGTGATCATTTCCAGCCTTGGCAGATGCTTGGGCCAGGTTAAACAGTTAATAGAAACGGGAAGCAGCCTTAGGAGGATGTGTACAGTCTGCGGCAGTGAGCCCTCTCCTGTTAGGGGGAGACTAGGAAATGGAAGGAGACTCCCAGCTTCCGTTTGAGGAGAAAAGGCAAGTTTCCAGTTCTTCTGCAGTGTGAGGTTAGCTGGTCACGAAGGTTAGGGTTTGCACAAGATGGAAGTACCTATGGGACATCACTTTCTCATTGCCCTTCTGATAGCGACTTGCTCTGAGACATTTCCAATGGGCAGTGCTAACTAGGCTGATAATTATACCCATCCCAATGCTGTATTATTTCCTTCCTCTCTCCTCTTCAGTTCAGCCTTCCCAGTGCACAAGCAGGGTGATTACTGGCTGAAGGAGGATGTAGCTCAGTAATGTGAGATAATTTGTTCTCGTGGGCCATGCATGCCACGGGGAACGAGACCCTAACATTGTAATCTTGGCCCTGGCACTAACTTGCTGTACTTCATGTATCTGTTTCTTCCTTTCCATAATTGTCAGTAGTCACCTGCCTTCCAGTGAAGTCCATGGGTGGCCTGTAAGAGGCTTGGCAGCAGGAGGGGATAGCTGCGTCTCGCTTATTCTGCTTGCACAACATGGGCTGGGCTGTAGAATTTTGTCTTACGCAACTGAGCCCTGGTTTTTAAGTACTGTTTCATACCAACACGAACATAGCAGCACGCACAACATCCCGGACCTTTCCTGTGGGGAAGTGTTGTCTCTTGCAGCAACTAATACTGGCAGTCGCATCCGGGCTCCTAGCGGCAGCAGGAGCCTGGCAGCAACTTACAGAGATTTCACTGCTTCCATTTTATGGTTCAGTTAAGATGAACCCTAAGGCTCATCTCTCTGAAAACTGTGGGCCACTTTCTGTGCGAGCGCATCTCTGCCAGTAGCAAAGCCAAGTAACCCAATCTACTGGAAACGTGTTTGGAGATTGATGCCAGATTCCCAAACTGGAGAGCATCAGCTTGCAATTCAAGTGATGCTGACATTTGCGGGAAGGTTTTCTGTTCTAAGCCGTCAGACGTTAGCTAGTGTATGTAATTAACTTGGTATAATTTTGCTTCAGAATGAAATATTCATTCAAAAGAGACTTAAAAAAACCATCCTGATGTTTTTAATGTCTGGGTTGCAAGTGATGTTCTGTAGAGCAAGGCATACATTTATTGTTAGAGAGATTGGTTTCATGGCAACTCCTCTTTGTTACTATGGTACACAGAAAGTCCCAAAGGCTTTTACTGTCCATCACTTCTTGGGCCTTGTGAGTATGCTGGGTACAAAACCACTGAGTTACATTAACAGCAGAGACAGAAAACTATACGAAAATACTGTAGCCTGAAATGTTCTGGTTGTCTGATTATCCCAAAGGGCAAACGTAAAACTATTTTGCTTAGCAGTTCTTTTGAAGTTTGGTAGTAAATCTGGTGACCCAGAGCAGGACGAGAGGGAACGGAAGTGAAAGGGTAAACCAGGGATTTCTTTTGCCCCAGAGGAAATTAAAGAGGTAAGTGATGAACAACAAAACCAGACCAGAAACCCATAGCTTGCAGAAGGTGGAATACCAGAGAGACTGGCCTGAATCAGAAAGAGAGTTAAGGATTTGCTGAAAAGAAATAGTTATGAAAGTTTAGAAATGTAGTAGTCCCATTTGATTAAAAGACTGGATCCAGGGTGTCGTGTGTAGTTGCTGCATCCAATGCCTGTTTACCTCCCCATGATGAAGTTCTCTGACCACTTCTGGTCTCTCTAAATTTGTTACATATTTTGGTTCTAATGCTGCAGCTTGCAGAAGCAATTGGTTCTTTCTCAGACTTGAACTTTATTGTTTCCTCTCTTGAAAATCACCCCAAGCACCAACATTTCCCTTTTGTGCTTTATCAAAACCGAAATGAAGTGTACACAGCTCAGAGCGCAGGCTGAATTTGCAAAGTTTATGATCAGAAGAAACAACTGCTTGAAAGATGTGTATGCATGGGATGCAGAATTGGTGAATCCAGCTGAACACCCAGATCCTGTCATGCTTGATGCTTGGGTGGGGTTTTTTGGGGGTTGGGTTATGGGGTTTTTTTTTGGTTTTTTTTTTTTAGATTGTATCCAGGAAGGACCCTGTAAAGACAGAAATACCGACACGTTCATTTGCTGTTGGTTTCCCAGTACCACATGGTTGCTCTGATAGTCTGGTCACTTCCTTAAGTTCAAGTTAGTAGAGTTATTCCACATTTTACCCTAATTAATGCAGTATATCACCAACCTAATTGGCTGGATGAAATTCACAGCAGGCAGGTTGCTGCTGTTAAGTGAAAGGATGAAAACTCCTTTGTAGTTGCACATAACCTATAGGTGAGGATTCTTGTTTTGTACATGAGCGTTTTAGTTCGGTTTTGCTTCTGTGGTCAGGCTGATAAATAAGGTTGAGTGCTAACACCAACCAAAACCAAAAGCATCCCACTTTTAGGGAATTTTTTTTTTTTTTTTTTAAGAAGTAGTCATAAGACAGCTTGCAGCGTTGACCAGAGATGACACATCAAGAGGAAATTGTGTCTGTGGTGAACTGAGCGAGCTTTGCAGCTTTGCTTGTTGACACATGCTCCTCACCTGCAGCAGCACGTTAAAATCATCTTTATATTTTGATATAAAGATGGAAAGAAGAGAGGCAGTTGCATTAACCCACTAATTTCTACATATGTTTTATTCTGAGTATGTTAAGAGTGTGATGGAAAAACACCAGATCATAGTTTACTTTCAATTCAACTCAATATTTGACACCAGTAATTGTTACCCTCCAAATTTGTGTTTACATACATCTGGCTTGTATCCAACTATTGTGCTGCTGCAGAAAAGGGGGATGTGGCAAAGAGGAATATAGCCAAACAGTTGGCATCCTCCGTCCCCCACACAGTGAATTACACAGCTATAGGCAGCTTAGGGGCAAAAAAACTTCAGGTATGGAAATATTAAGCACCTACTAAGTCTCCTTATTTCAGAGAGGCTTTCATATCATGTGATTTTTTTTTTT
>VYZV01018504.1:695-18146 GCA_013401275.1 Pandion haliaetus | reverse complement strand
TTTTTTTTTTTTTTTTGTAATCTCACTTTACAGATACTTCTGCTTTTAAAAATTGGTCTAGTAGATGCTTCAGAGCAACCACCTTATTAATGACTTTGTCTACACCAGTGATTTGTAAGCAGGCTGGTTATCGCTTGGGATCTTTTTCTTATAAAAATGACAGCTGTAATAAGAGTGACAGCACTGAGTCATGTTATGATTTAGACTCTGTTCTATGGCAGCAGAACCAGAAGTATAAGTTAAGCAGCTCTTTCCCCACATTTCTTCCTGTTAGAATACCCTGTATTCCAATAAATACCTGGCGTGGATGATAAACACTTAATGCTTTTCCTTACAGCAGGGTGCGTGCTTGCCCTTCCTCGTTCTGCAGGCTCGTGGGGAGCCACAGACCTTCAGCGGGGAGCCTGCTGCTGGTACAGGAATGGGCAGCTGGTTCTCTGTGCTGACGCAAGACTAATTCATATTGTTTTCATGAAGTCTTTAGCTGTGTGTTCTTGTTTGCCTTGGAGGATAAAATGTATGGCACTGGGCTTTGCTTCTGGCTTAACAGAGTGCAAGTTCAGTGCTATTGGACAAATACACACACCATGATGAACTGCTGTAGTTTTTATGGGGAAAGTGTTATTGATGAGCTGAGCGAGCGCACTGCGATTCCGTTTCCTTGAAAGAAGCTGCATAGATACTGGTGCCAGTTGGATAAAAGATTTACCAAGTGGAGCTGCAAACGGTTTTAATAACTGGAATATGTGTAGATCTTGCTCAAAAGAATTGTTTTTTTCATTCTCTTGCAGTTTCTTGCACAGCCAACCACTTGAAAGAGAAGGAATTCTTCACCCCCCTTGTTTCAAAAGGCCTTGGACTTTTTTGTGCTGTTCAACTCCTTTTGCTCCCCTATTTCAGTGAACAGAAGATCCTAAGAGGAGGATGAGGCAGCTAAGAGGAAAACCCAAAAAAGAGACCTCCAAAGATAAAAAGGAGAGAAAACAGGCGATGCAAGAAGCCCGGCAACAAATCACCACCGTTGTGCTTCCCACGCTGGCTGTTGTAGTACTGTTGATTGTTGTGTTTGTTTATGTAGCGACGCGTCCAAATACAACTGAATGATGCAGCTTTTCAGACTTTCTAGCTTTGAGGTATTATTAATTTTATCACGAGCCAAAAGGAACTCTCTGCCACTCTTTTAGTACTTTACAAAGGAACTTGCTGGTATTTTCAGTCTTTCTCTTGGTTAGGGTCCCACAGATTCTTTTTAGGAATGTAACATAAAACGTATTAGTGAATGTGCCAGTACGTTTTATGGTCCAGTTCATGTGCCTTTCAGACTTTTAAAATGGTGTTTTTCTTAAATCTGTTTGAAGCTCTATATTGTAAAGGGAAATCATGTTCTGCTATAAATTTGTAAAAAATCAGCTTTCAGCTTTTATCACTGTTACGGATAATGTTGTTCCCATGAGCTCTTGTATGTCTATTTCAGAACTTCCAAAGAAGTACATTTCTTCTTTGTACTTAATGTCATATGAAGTGCTTTGATTCAGAAAGGATATATTTATTTTTTGAATAAAAGAGAGAAGTCTTACTTGGAATCTTCAAATTATTTTGCAAAGAATGTGACTTACTGTGAAGGTCTACATTGTGTAATAATTTTTTCATTAAACGCTATATAGTTCACTCAAAAAGAATTTCTTTTTGCTCTGAGGTGCCAACATACAAAGTGAATACTTCAGGATCCGCTGGAAGGAATCTTACAGAAGTTGGAAAGGGAGATTCTACCAGTTTATGGTGAAGTAACTAATAACAAACTGCATAAACACAGATAGTTGTTTATCTGAATGTTAAATATTTAAATCTGTTTAAGTGGCAATAAAAAGGTGATTTTGGATACAGCCCTTGATTTTAATATTTTTCTTTTTTTAAAGGAAGGAAAAGTAACATTAGTGTAACTTCGGTCTTTCATCTGTTTGCTGAAGTGAGCCACTGTCCTGTGACATCCTCCTCTCCCCCTCACTTAAAGGAAGCTGTGGGCACAGCTTGGGCAGTTTTATTCTAGAAAATCAAGCTACAAATTCTGATCAAAGTGCTTCAGTAATCCTGTATTCTTTTACAGCCCTTTCTCATCCAAATATTTCAAGTTAACCTTCAGAAGACTTCGGGGAGGGAATTTGAGAACTCTTGACTGCTGCTTAAATACAGGCCAAGCAAGGAAGAATGTGATGCTACAGCGTGCCGAAGTGTAGCAGGAAATATGTCTGTGCCGAAAGTCAAAGACCCCTCGAATCTTTACTTCACCTGCTGTCTTCCGGCACAGCGATGTAGCCCCGGTGAAGTACACGGGCCAGTGAAAGCCCCTGCCTTGCTTCCTGCATTACCCCCGTGTATTGCTCCTGTGCAGAATGCCACTGCCAACCTAAGTTTTTATGCAAAAAAATAGTTCAGGCAAGCAAATGCAATTCCCTGCAGTAGACTTTACCCTAAGGCACGTGTTCCCAAAGCAGGGTGAGTCTATGGCCGGCTATAAACTAACCCAGTTCAGAATGAGACAGATACCCAATGATGCTGGGGTGGCCGCAGCTAATGAGGCTTGCTGTGCCACCGCTGTCGGTAGTGCCTAGAATTAAACTGGCCCTGTGGACTAAGGTGTTCTTAAAATACAAAATTTGCTAAAAACTAAAAGGAGGAGTTTGGATGAATTGTTAAGTTGTTTATTTCCCCCCAACTTGCAGCATAGATGGGATGCGTGCACAACAAAGTACACAGACAAGATGGTTGTCGTGGTATGCCCAGACGAGCGTTTACCCACTGAGTGACCAGCGGGAAGTCTGCTGTGGAACCCCTGTGCTCACCGAGCCGTGCACTGAGACTGAAAATTATCTGTGCTGGGGTACTGAGAACTGCTTCCTTCAACTGGAGAGATCTGAAATGATGCATCTGTAAAAGTAATTGCTTAGTCTGTGTCATCTCCCAGCTGTTTCTGTTTTCCCAGGCACCAAATCCTTTTTGTCCGATTTTTATTTTATTCTGTCAGGGATGGCTGCAGTGGAGCTCTGATAGTTTGCCCCTTTTTGAAAGGAGGTGTTCAGCTTGAATAAAATCTGTGCCTGAGGATGTGACCAAAAGTGTGTGTAGTTTAAATATGTGTTCTGCAGGGTACTTGGTGTCTTGGGCATCTAGAATAGAAGAAAAGTTTCTGCCAACCTCTTCCATAGATTCCTGATCTTCCTCTTCCATAGATTCTTAACCAAGGTTTTCCTGTCCCTGCTTGTTCCGTGATGCTTTCTGACAGCACTAACAAAGTCCCTGTGACTTTCCCATCTCCTAGTAGCAGGTTTATTTCAGTCTGTTCCACCTGCAGGGCTTTTTCATCAGCCCAAGCAATAATTTTATAATTTGGAAAGCCTTCCCTGAAACTGTTCAGAGTCCTTATGTGATTTCCCCCCCACCCCCCTTCATTTTCTGCAAGAAAATGTTGAGTCTCTGACACATAGGAGCAATTAACTGGCTGATAACAACTACATAGGTAAAAGGTCTGTTGGGTTAGATAATATTTAAGATTACTTCTCTAATGAGATGTTTCATTTCTGCTGCTTTTTCTTATGCCCTCCCCTTGTCTCTTGTCATCTGCAAATTCTTCAGGTCACAATAATAATCTTTTGGGAGCCAAATGTTTATTAATATGAACCTATAGCTTAATGCTAATAAGAGACATTGTGTGTTTCAGTTCCCTGAAACGTGCAATTTTACTGAGTGCTAATTGGGAGGAAAATAGTGTTACACATTCTGAATTGTTCCTTATGCAGAAGGTAGAACTGATTTCATAGTTGGACTCAAAAAAAAAAAAAAAAAAGGAATCTATTTTTCTGTAGTAAACAATGAAGTTGGATTCTGACATTTTCTACCAAATTCCCTTTTACTAGTACTGGGTGTGAGAATGTGCATTTGGAAAAATGGCATGAAGCCTCTGTAGATGGAAACTGTCAAAAATCACTGGGAAATAATCGGGAAGTAAATTAACAGCAGTTGCCCAAATGTCAACTCCTGCGAACTTCTCAGCTGAAGGTGTAACTGTGTCTCTGTTTTTTTAAGTGTATGTATTACTTCAACTGTCAGTTGCCTTCAAAAATGTTTAGAAATAGGGTTTCAAACCTTTTCCCAGCATACAGTAGCTTGTGGGCAAAACTGAATGATTTATTACAAGCAGTTTACCAGAAGACTCATGCTGAGATACTTCTTCTGCAGTGTCTTATGATACGGTGTCCAAGAGTGCTCATTATCAGGTGAAGTCATTAAAAACCTGCCATTGCCTTCTGGTAAGTCAAGTTATAGAAGCAATTTTTTAAAACCAATTTTTCAAAGCATAAATCAAATCTGAGTCAAATACTTAAAGATCAAGGTTTGAATGGAGTTTTATAAATGTCTTCAAAGGGCTAAGAAAATAAAGGAATCATGTCAAGTATTCTTGCAATGGGTAAGTGCCCATCTGGGTTACATGTGACCGCAGCTCCCTAAAACCAGGTGAGAGAAGCCAGCGACCCTGCCTGTGGTCTGAAGGGAGAACTGCACATATTTTCAGAGCTCAGAGAAATTTGCTTTCTCTTTCAGTCCATCTACAAGAAAATGTTTACTTATTTGCATCCTGATGTTCGGAAAACAGCACTTTTAAGTACATACAGCAGGGAAAATGCACTGTTCTTGTTTCAGACTATTTATGTTTGGTGCCCGGATGGTATGTGTACAGGTTTGAACGCTCCTGTAGTGCTGGAAGATGTGAACTAGAGCCTGCAGTATGATTCTCTGATGTGAACCTGTGTCACAGAGATGTTTCTTACCAGAAGAAGTTTTTTACCAGGGCAGGTAGTTGCAGTTCATGCGCCGTGCACCAGCAAAGTCCTGCCATCCATGTCCCAGCTGAGTGTCTTCATTCACCATCACTATAGACAGAGCTGTTAGCTGATGTTGTCTTCCCTGCACTGCCTTTACTTGGTTGAAAAGATGCAACAAAAAAAATTCCTGTTACCGTGCTTATGTGGGCTACCGAGGGCCAAGACTTCTGTAAGATTTCTTGCTCCATCTGGGATTGTACGAGGGTTCACGTCAAGTAAAGTAGATCCTAAATCTGTCGCAGGAAATTTAATGACAGGATGGTTTAGGACTGTTCTTTGCACACAAACACGTTCTCAAAAGGTAACTGGTGGGAAAACACATTTTTGATAAATGTGTTTCAAATCCCCTAGCACTTTGGTTAAGAGTAGATTAGAGGAACAAACTGATCAGTTTGTTGGTTTAGGAGGGGAGACTGGAGCACAGTGTATCAGTGTCTGGGGGCGTTGCCCAATCCACTAGCGGAGATTTAGATGCGGTACATTAAATTCCAGCCTGTTTATGGATTTGAGGGCATCCATGTGATTAAATAGTAACTCAGACAGTGACCTTTGAGATCTGGACCCTACGGTGAGAAAAAACCAACACACTTCCCACATTGGTTTGGCTAATTCAAACGAGCTCTGCTATGAATAATCTTTAACCTAGCATTTTCTCAGCAGACTGCTGTGTCTGAAAGGAAAACACCCTTCCCTAGCACAAGGCAGTTGGTGTAAAATCTAGTGGATAGCTATTTTGCATAGAATTAAATGGAAAAAAAGGTGATTGTGAATGATACAATTGGCTGTTCTAGGTTGTAAAACCAGACGGGAACGTAATCCCATCAGGCGTATGATACAGGCTAAGGATCTTCCCCCGCTCCCGGTGCCCTCTGCCTCCTTCCAGATGTTTGATCGCTGGGAGACCCATGGGCAACAAGCAGCAGGACTGAACGGAGTTCAGCACACAGCTGAGCTGGCTGCGCAAATAAAACTTTGATGACTGGCTTGACATACCATAGATGTAGAATCACCTGGGGCTCATCTCATTAGGCAGTCTCTGTTGATGACTTCTTTCTCATTCCCACTGGTGGTGTTTCATCTAGTTTTGAATTATTAAGTGGTGGTGGGCTTGATTCTGTGTATTGTTGTACCACTGTTGAATCAGGGATTAAGACCAGTTACACTACGATAAAGCCAGAACAGTGAGACTGGGGAGGTTAGGCGCTTTCTGTGGTATCTTTCATCACAGCAGAGATTTATTAGGCTTTGACTGGGTAAGCTAAAGCCATTGTTTAAGTCTACCCACTGGAAAAGCAAGAAAGCTGTGCCTCTGATTTTTTGTGTTTGGCCATTTTTGTGTTCATTTGGCACTGTGTTTTGCTGCTGTTGTTTGCATTCCTCTCTGCATGGTTCAGAGTACCCACCGTCCCACACTCTCCCATTCTTATACTAAATTTCCCATACAAAAAAGAAGAGAGTAAGAAATGGTAGGAAGAAAAAGCACTAAATACCCAGCTTTCATGTGAGCCACTTTTAAATGTTTCTGTTCAGTTACTGTTGTTTCACTGACAGCCCCACCAGCATAAGTTTTGGGAAGTGAATTGGACAGCAATGGTCTGGCAGCTCTTACACCACCAACCATTTCAAAATTATATCTCAATGAAACATGTTGGCAACTGTGTGTACATGATCTCTGTTTGGACTTCAGCGAAAAAAGCTGGTGGCAGCCTGAACCATTGTTCTTCTTATTTAAACAAGTCTTTCAACTGGGAGCCAGAAAATGCTTTTCGGTAAAGCTTTGCAAAAACCATAAAAGAAGTCCAGCAGCTTCCAGGAATTTTCCATTGCCTGGCTATTCACAAAGTAGAATAGAAATTTTCTGTGTGTTTTGGGTAATCCATAGCTCCCAAACATTGCACCTTGTCCTGTCAAATGAACTTGTGAGTAATAATTTTTTTTTTCATTTTTATTGGTGCTTTCAGACATTTATAGCCTCAGACACTTCTGATTATTCCTTTTTTGACAATATATGTACATCTGTTCATACGGTATATAATTTCTCAGTTTCTGCTGTCCATCCTTTAAAAAGTTTTCTAAATAACTTGAAATTGGTACACGTACAAACTGTTTTTGGCATGATAACATAAGGAATATGTATCCTTCTTCAGAAACCAATCACCAGTTCAGTCAAGTTTCTACCTGTTAATACAACTACAGTATTCAGAACCAGCGGTGTTACTCTGGCAGCAATGGGTTCGTTTAAATTGGGGATGGTCAGATGAGCAAATCCTGCTGATTTTGGCTAGCAAAGAGAATGGTGACCTTTCAGGTAAGTATGTGTTAAAAAAGTGGCACTTTGATCCATACTGTCTCAGCACATTTGTGGCATAATATGCTCTGAGCAGGAAATAACAGTAAACAAGTAGGCTGTTCAGATACAGGTACTTTGCAGATTGTGGTGCTTTTCACAGGGAGTTTATTGTATAATGTTACACAAAAGCCAGGCTGAAACTTGTTATTCATTAGCCAAAGTTAGTAGCTTGGCCAGATGTTAAAAAGCTCGAGAAAAAAAGTCTTACTCATTTTTTGATAATTTCAGTCATTCATTCTCTATCATCACACAGACCTGTATCATGAGAAGGATCCTCGGGCCTGGACTGGACTCAGACACATATGTTTCTTTGAAGACCTGGAGCATACTGTCTTGTTGTATGTTTAAATCTTGCAGTGGCAGAAGAATCTGACTAACTGGCCAATATCCCGTATTTTTTTTTCCTCTTGCCATTCTGAAAGAACATTGTGCTTTTTGCTTCTACAGATCTTTCCCAGCTTAAGATCTAGCTTCATTTCTAGAGATTCCTAAATTCTTCATTACTTCTTTTAAAACTCCCAGATGTGTCTCCCCTTCAGTTGAGGACACATATATATTTAGTTTGTTCAGATGTCCTTCCATCATCTTCTTATTCAGTCCTTGTTCATCCAGCTGAGTCTAGTAATTTTCCTGAATTTTCTTGTAAAAGGTTCTTTGATGTACTCATTTTCGTTACTCATTTTATTGCAAACTGAGCCACACTGCTGTTAAAAATCTTGGTATTTTGTGGAAGTGAGATGTATTTTGTCTTAATGGAAATATAGCTTCCAAAAATTTACATTTTTGCTGTGGTCTTGAATATTAATGAGTCTTCTTTTACTCACAAACTGGAGCTGTTTGACAGTCTGGTATTATTTTTACCCAGATTTTTCCAGGAAGTTGGCAACAGTATGTGCTGGAAAGCAGTTCTTCAGTATCTCTCACTGAAATTGGTGGTTCATCAACACTGTCTGTAATTTCTGTTTCGCTTGCACAGCAATAGAATTCAGTATGAATTGCAAATAAAAGGAATCTCAACATTCTGCAGTTTTTCGGCACATGGAGATGAATTAACTCTGCTCAGTTTTATGTTTTCCTATGTTGTAGAAAAATATAAAGAATTTAGGCCCTTACCTGACTGATCGCAAGTTGTCTGAAGTTAAAGGTTTTTTCCCTGTTCCAATGTAGTTAAACAACAAGCCAACATAGTGTCAAAACATCAATATCAAAACAGGTGCTTTCGAAGACAGGATTTAAAAATTGTAAAGTATTAATGTAAAGCATGTAAAGCACCTGAGATCAGGCTCTGCCCCAGGTGAAATCTATAGGTCTGCTAAAAGGGGTGATACGGGTGGCCTCAAAATATGTGCTTTGTCTATTCGTGTTCCTCTCACGGACCTGCATGGCTTAGAGCATAAGAAAGAAAGAACTCAAACTTCTCATTTCAAGAGTCCCAAGGGCTATTTCTATAGCCAAAAATAACCAGAGCATAGATAAGCTCTTTATGCTAGGAGCTATGACATGGCTAAAGGCCCCTATTATTCTTGTTCTGTGCAATCTAGAGAATTTCTCTTAGCCGATTATATTTTCAAGGGAATAATTCCACTTACTAGCCCTCTGTACATCACAGAATTGAAAGTATCTTTCTTAATTTACAGTGCTGCAACAGGGTTTCTGCTGCACACAATTTAACTATGCAAAACCAACCTGGGTGTTAGAGTACGATATTTTATAATATACCTAAATCTGCAGGATAATGATTATCTTACTGAAACCTTGGTGTTAAAAATACATGCTATTAAGCATTAAGCTTACATTAATACATTAAGCAAGTAGTTGCAGATTTTCGTTCTAAGAAACTCACGGGTGATTACTTGGTTTTATTTTCTTAATTGTGTGACTGGCTTAACTATGCCTGCTTTGCTGTATCCTGGCATATTTTTTTAGAGTGTTTTCAGAATGTGTTTGCAGTTCTTCAAGGTATGAATTTAAACGTTCTTCAAACTCTCTTGTATGTTTCTCTTCCTCTTGTAGGAATTTTTCTGTTGTTGCAAGGAAGGACATCTCAGGGGAAGACTGAGCAATGAATAGAAAATCATGATTAGTAAAAACTAGCAAGTACTACAACACGTTTGCATTATCAAATTTTAGATTTGAAAAAATCTTAACCTATAGCAGCTAATAATGCTGTAACACTTTATAACTCGCCAAGAAAACATGAATTTGGGCATGCATTTTTAAAGGCATTCAGGTGCCTAAATGACAAAATGTGAACATGATGTTTGAATACCTGCGATATTCACAGCATTAGGATGTGGATTTGCCATTAAAAATTTTAATATCCTATCAGACAGAATTAAGCTGCTTCAGAACCTCCAAAATCTTTGGATCATAAAGGTTATGTTCGTCAATTGCATAATTTAGACCAGGATGGAGGACAATAATCTAGTTTTTGGAATTACAGAATGTAACTAGCATTGGGTACTGCTGATTGCTTCCTGTAGTTTTAGCTCTCTGCTTCTGTGATGTGATGATTTCTGAGGATGGGAAAAAAAACCTATGCTTATTTCAGTACTATCAACTTCAAGCCCTGATATTTTGGAGAATGTACTAAATTTTACTAGCTGCATGTAGTTCACCGAAAAATCTTCTTTCTATTTAATGAGCATTTAGTAGACTGAGACAGAAACCATACCAAAATTAGTCTTAAAATTGTTGTCATGGAATGCAGAGTTGTTTGTATAAAGCAAAGGACATGAGTGAGTCTTTGCTGGAATAAATTCTAAATTTTTAAGCAGCAATTTTTGTTAATTCCTTTTGCTAATACTTAAAATGCATTAATTGGAATGTCTATCAAAAGAAATATGAAATAATTT
The DNA here is from genome assembly GCA_013401275.1 of Pandion haliaetus. Lineage (NCBI taxonomy): Eukaryota > Metazoa > Chordata > Aves > Accipitriformes > Pandionidae > Pandion > Pandion haliaetus. The sequence goes on along the minus strand of VYZV01018504.1, from coordinate 8,064 downwards.
TTCTTTGCCTAAAGATATTATGCTTTTTAAAATAAATTCAGTATTTATTTGTATAGATACAATTTTATGACATGAATTTTTAACAGTCGACTGAGAAAAAACTTAGCGTAGGAGCTGTAATACTGATTAAGGGAAAGACAATTGTCCGTCTTTATATGATCATATATTGAGAAAGATGATTGACATTTATTATCTTCATTAAACCATATGTTAAATAGTTTTAATAACTGATTATTAGTCTAGAATCTCTGGTTTTGTTTTTCCTAGAATGTAAAAAGGAAAGTTTATCTGCAAGCACATCAAATAGGAGTGGCCTCAAATGATTTAAATATTCCAATGTTTTGTGGAAAAGGCCAATTCTATTACACCTGTAAATTTTTATTCTAGGCTCCATTATGTCAGACTGGGGTATGCCCTATTTCCACAGCAACTAGAGGCAGATTTGGTTTTGCTTTCAGCCTGGTTTAAAACTGCCCTTGAGCAGCTTTTCAGGCCAAAAGATACCAACTAGAGAAATGCTTTAAAGCACTGTTCTATTCCAACTGTTTGCAGAAGACCTTGAGATGAAATTTACCGATTTCCTATAGGAAAACCCTTTACTTTTCAAAGTACGGCAAGTAAGCAGTAGCCGGCAATAAATTCTGAAGGTAATACCGTCCTTCTAGAGTGAGACGGGCTTTCTGATGTATAGGGCTTCTAAAATGAAAGTCACAGATAAAGCAGAACCTTCCTTTTCTCAGTCCCTCCAGATTAGTGTTTTAACAGGACAAGGAAGAAAAAGTTACTTAATTTGCCATGTAGGAATAAGGAACCCAAATGTATTGGATCACTTTGTGCCACAACACTCTTCTATCAATCCCTGCACTAGCAGGGATAAGGAAGAATGTTCATCTTCCAATGGCTGAGAAACTCTGGAGGGAGATCACCTGCCTTCTGGTTTTCCTTATAAACACATGCATGATTACCCATTCATAAATAATCATTGTTTTCATATGAAGAGTTGTTCCTGAGATTTTGAATGCCATGGCTACATGCACATTTATTCCTTCATGGGCTAGGTCACAATATATCTCCTTGTGATACTTGGATTCAGTGATAGAGTTGGCAGTACTATTTTGAAGAAGGCAGCTATTGTATTATGAAGAAGACATTGGATTTGGAGACTTTAAGTAAAGAATCACCATGTGTTTCACTTACTGAATACCAGCTCTGAAATCCCTGATTCAATACTGAGAAAATAAAATATTTCCAGTGAGAAATGTAAGAAACTGGGAAAATGTGAATCTGAAATATTAATTTAATAGGTGTCATCACCTACAGAAAAAAAAGTCATGTTGGCCTTTTCGTATGAACAGTGGATTTACACCAGTGCTAGTCTTCAGAAGTGTTATACCAAGTTATGAGAAATTCTCAGAGATTCATTGTAACAAAGTTTACAATTGCTGACTTGTCATTAGAAACATACTGGCCTCATGATCAAGCTATCTTCCTAAAGCGCTAGTGTCCTTTGCTTCACCTTTGATGCGTTTTTTCTTGAAATACACTGTAAACTCCAAATGAGGCATTTCTGAATTTCCTCAGAGTTGAGAGAACAATGTTTATCACTTAGAATAAGCAGATCATGGTTCCCTACAGCTCCTTACCTGGGGGTCAAACATCACTATCTTTTTAGATAGGTCCCTAATACACTGGTTTTTATGTGCTTTGAGAGAAGGTTGTATCTAAACAGGTCTAAAAGGCAACATTTCTTGTTAGCAACTAAGCTTTGCTTTCCAAGCCTCTGGTCTGTTCTTTTGCTATGTTCTTTGTTGTCTTTAATTTCAGTGCCTGAGGAAGAAAAACCATAAAGAAACTGCTTTAATCCATGTCTTGGATGAGATTCATGGTCCCTAGTTTTGAATTTCTTTTCCTCAGATAACACTTCTTTTATGTCTTTTGGTTTTCTAACTGGAGCTGGATAGAACTCGGTTCATTTCTAACCTAACTTGTTTGGGTGGATAGGCAACAAGGACTCTACTTTTTCGTTTCTACACTGTCGGCTGAGCCTATATTTCTTTGGTGTATACCAGTAATGAGAATCACCTTTCTGTCTCATCATTTGCTGGAAATGAAGGAGTGCACCTGATAGAGATGCTTGTTTAGCACATATGAAATATGCACTAAATACGTCTTCTCCTTAAGCAAGAACTACCCAAAGTGCTTATGAATTAACTCTGGATTGCTAGGGAGAAGCATTTCAGGAAGCTAGGTCTATTCTCTCACACACTGCCTAATTAATTTGCCTAGTGTTAATCTCTTTCTTGCCCCATGAGTTGTCCCAGCATTCTTGGATGCACCTTCAGCAGGGCAGCAAGAAAACTTTAACACTTGGGATATTTTAACATTTAGTGGTCAAATCATGAGTGGTCAAATCCCAGGGTGTTAAAGTCTTCTCATGTTTAGCCCCTTCTTCTTTCTAGGAAAGTTCTTGTAACACCAAGACTAGAAAGTAGTCTGGCTAATTTCAGTCTTGCCGTGACTAAATTTGGGGGCTTTGGGGAGTAGTTTAACTCTACACTGCAATACATCTTAGGCAGCAGGTACAGATGCCCATCTTCAACATGCTTCTGCTCGTATAAGAAAAAGAAAATTGAGATGTGTAGGAAATTGCCAAGCAACACAGGAAGGCTTTCAGAGGGCTTAAGTACCTAATCAGCTAGGTAACAGTAATACTTCAGAGTGAGAGGCATGGACTACAGCATGCCTCAGGGTAGCATCAAGACTGTCAAAATTATTCCTCATAATGTCCAGTGGTAGAATTTCCACAACTTTCCATTGCAATCTATTTATTAAGCAATTTCCCATCCTTAATATTAGAAGGTTTCCTAATGCCTAATTTAAATTTTCCTTGCTACAGCTTAAATCTTTCTTGTCTTTCCCAGTCTTGAAAGCAAGAACAGACAATGTCTGTCCATCATCTGAAGAGAAACATGAGAAAGTACTTGTGACTAAAGGTTAAAGATCCAGATTGGGAGGCAGAATGTACATAACTGCTTGCTCCAGCTGAAATGGAGAAATTGTGTAGAAATGGACTATTCTGAAGCTGCAAATAATCTTACTGGCTTATTTATTTATTTATTTTCTGAAGCTGGACATTGGACTACTTTATGGAATAGTTTTCCCAGAGACTGGCAACAGATTAGGCAACCATTTTCTGAAGTTGTGCCATTTCAGCAAAAGAGAACAGCCCGAATTACTGTTCAGAGAAAAAGTATTTCCCTAGATTGGGAAAGCCTTGAAACAAGAATTTTTGGGGTTATCGGAATTTCCAGTGAATCCCAGCTGAGCTTCTAGTTTAGTCTAAGGCAAGAGCAACTTTCTCTACACATGTAACCTCTAAGTAAGAATGTGAAGGGACAGAGGTTCCAGTGGAACATTTACTAAGGTTGTCTGAAGAGTCTGTACTGGGAGGAGAGATGGAATTCTTTGTCTAAAGCCCTAGAGACTATTTTCTCTCTCCCCTAAATACCAACACAGTAATTTTGGTAGGTCTCAGGACATCACCTACAATTCTGATGTTTTGAATTGGTGCTACAAATATTCTTCAGAAAAATGGTCCCTTATAACATTTTCAGAAGTTTTGAACATACTGGAGATTTCACTTAGATGAAACATCAGTCCTGAAAACTCTGTCAAAGAACTCTGGTTTACAACAGACTGTATGTTTTTTTTCCTCTTTCTCCTTGATGCAATGGCTTTCCATTTGAACACAGAACTCTAAAGTAACAGACCGTTGAATCATCTGCACTAATGCTGTGGTATCCAATCTCAGCCTGAGTGATGATTTAATTTTGGCAGTCTTCTGAACTTGTACCTGCTTCAATGCCACTGATTTTGGACTTGGACTCTGTACAAGAAATATCCCTTGCTTAATAGTTTCATTATGTACTTTGCCCACACACCAGCTGGAAAGTGTTTTCCTTATAATCTAGTCAACTGCCTTGGCATCGACCCTGTCCTGAGTGCCAGCTGGGAAATAGTTTCCCTGCAGCTTGCAAAAGTGTCTCAGAATGGGCATTTTCCCTGGGCTGGCTAGAAACAGAAACTTTGTGGTCTGCTGTCTCTGTCTGACACCTCTGACAGAAGAGAGGAGGAGGACTGGTGTTTATCAGACTCTCCTGAAAAAGGCCACACAATTCTTTTCACGATTAGCAGTTTAAAGAGGAAAACTCCCAAGACATGAGAAACCAAAAGCCATTTACTTAAAACTCCTGTGAAGCATAAGAATATAAAAATGGAAGTGAGGTCAAGCACCAAGGACTGTGTGGTTCTCACTATTCTCTGACTGCTGGGACACAGCTGCCAGGAGCACGGTCAGCGAAGGGCTGCACTGCAGTCCCAGCTTCCCAGGCAGGCTATCACTATGGTGCTCCCTATCCACAGTGAGATTCTAGAACATGGAGACTGTCTTCCAGCAGCCACATCCCTGACTGGAAACGATGTGCATCCATTTCTGAAATAGACAGCACAACTGGGGTAAGACAACCACAAACTGCCTGAAGGTGACTGTTGGCATCATGATGCCTTTTTGCTCCTACTTAAGGTGACAAGTGGCAAGAAAATTGCCTATAGGTTTCCCCCAGTAAATGCTGAAGTCTTCCCTCTTCTCTCTCTTGAGGCTCAGCCACACACCTGCAGTTCAGGATCTCCTGGGTACAAAGATGTATGTATCACAGCTGGACAGAAAGATGGCTACAGTCCATTCCTTACTCATCTGTTAGTTCCATTATTAAATGATGCTGTGGTTGCATGGTTTGAGGTCTGGAAGTAAGTGCCAAGTTTTCAAGTGGAAAAAAATACTGGCCTGTAGTGGAGGCCTAAGGAAGAATAGAAGATACTAAGGAAGAGGATAAAGCTCAAATTTACACAGAGATCTAAAGTCAAAGAATTATGGAAAGTTTTTCCTAAGAATTTGCCCTAGGCAAAGTGGATTTATCCCACTTGTCATAGAGGTTGGTAATCTCCATCTTATGAATACTGAAAGAAAGAATGCTGCAGTATTACTCTTTCATTTCAAGAAAAATAAGGATTACAGCAGTTATAATTTCTGTTCCTTTTCAAATACAACAGCTAATGCATAGAAAATAGTTGCCGCAATTCCTCTAATTTTATCCCTCAATTGAATGCTGTAGAAACTTGATTTGTCTAACAGCACTTAAGACAGTAAGTTTGCAGGCATTATGGAAATACACTTAAAGCAGTGTGCCCTTACAGAAGGCAATATGAAGCAGAGTGCCCCAATATAGAAAGCAATGAGCTCAAATGTAGAAATCTCTCTCACAGTCACATAATGGCAGGTAATTATCACCATCGTTATTAGAACAGAGGTATGGCCCAGTAGGGGATGTTTAATCTCCTGAAAAACTGCATTTATGTTAGGATAAGGTATTTCCATTTTTCCTGGGCTGGCACTGTATAAATAATAATGACAATAGGGCTGATCTAATTTTTGGCTCCTCCAAGGCTGCATTTGGTCCACAGATGGATTTTTGAGAATATTTGTCTTACAGCAAAATAGTTACTTACTGATAATTTGATTTCTTCTGCATTGTAAGCAGGGCTCAGTAAGCTTCCTGTTCTGCCCTTTTCAGGAAACAGCCCACCAAAGCCCAAAGGATTCCCCATTGGTGGTGATGGAGAGTTATAAACTATTTTCTTTTCATGGCCTCTGTGAAGTGTATGAGAAGATAAAGTGCTATCACTTTTTGAACCAGGGATATTGCCTTGGCCATACAAAGCAGGACTACAGTTTCTGTGGTATCCACTGGCTGTGAGTGTAGCAGTCTCTTGACGTTCCATTTCCCATGCATCTTTCTTTTGCAAAGTTCTAAAAGAGGAAAAAAAAAATAATCAAAGTATGCAAACTAGTTAAAACTCTAAGCTATCACAGCAAAGCCAAGAATTTTTTTTATTTTATTTGTTTGTGCAATTTTGATTACTTGGCTGTTCAAACTGCTTCATGCATGAAGTTATGGGCATAAGATTAAGCATTACCAAGTTGCAGCAATTTAGCAACTTTCCACCTGAGTTACTGTAAATGTCTGAGTATGCATTCTCTGTCTGCTTCAGCTGTGACTTAAATGACATTAATTTAAACCCTTTCACTGGAGCTTGAGTAACGTTGCCATATAATTGTGGCAGGCAAAGAGCTAAAACACAAATTTGCTTCAGGTATTGAAGATACCAATACTCCTTAAGTGTTTGTTACCCATCCTTTGCCAAAGGTTATCATCCCTTTAGCTTTTCAGTGGAAGCAGCTATGTAAGCACTCTTCAGGCATGTCTTGATAACATACTATGATAGGAGCTGGGGTGAATTTAGCCATACAAATAGAGCAAATGAAATATGAAAGTGTAAGTGAGATGGCAGACAAAAAGTGTTATTAGTGGTTGGATAATTAGTCAATTTTGATCTAATATCACCTTAAACAACTATGTTCAAATAGCTAAAATTTAGAATAAATGTTTAAATAAGTTAAATAAAAAAATAGTACAGGAAATCTTTTATCCTGCATTTTTACTGCAATACTAATTTTGCCACTGATTTAATGATAACACACTGCAGATTAAGATAAGAAATAAATTTTTAAAATACACTTTATAAAAAAACATACAAGAACATGCTTTTGTAACAAGTGAAATCTTCAAGCTTACAAAAGAATTTTTAAGTATTTTATGATGATGTTCCATAACTCTTGTATCGCACTTACAGTGGTAAGAATGGATGTGAAAGCATGTATTTGTATTCATTTGTAGTTCTGTAAAGCAAAACCTATTATGGTTAACAGAAACTTGAAAAAAAAGAAACCTATTTTCATCCTATTCAAATTATCTTCTTTTCCTGACAGTTAACTGAACAATTCTGAAACCATATTGGTAAAAGCACAGAATTTTGAGACTAGCTTGCCCAGATGTCTGCTGAATTAGTCTAATTTTCAATTGCATCTTTACTTGTATTATATGCCAAAACATGCAAAAAAATTTAAATTATTTCAGATTTTTTTACATTTCTGTTACAGTATTTCTGACTGAGGTAAAAATTTCCATTGTACTGAGGCCTGTGCTTATGATAAAATTGAAATTTTAGTCTTCAGAGGTAACTGCTATACTCAACCATCATATCTGTTTGAAAAGATCCTATCATTGCAAATATCCTAAAACACTTTGCTAATTTGAAATGCAGCTATAAAAGCTTTTAAAGATCAAGTTCTCTGCCACGAAAATATAATTATTATAAATATTCAGGAGTATGCAGTGCTGCTCAGATCCAAGGAAAACAGTTTTGTTTTTTTTTTTTTAAATAAAAAAGAAGAATTTGCCAAGCATGGGGA
>VYZV01018497.1:11562-21722 GCA_013401275.1 Pandion haliaetus | reverse complement strand
TGTAGCATATTTCTGATGGCCAACTGCCCATATCTCCACTGAAAGCTCAGAGGCATTACCAGAAGGATTAGAAATGGACCATGCTGTGAAGCATGAAGAATTTTCTCAGCCTTTGTAGTTCCACCTCCCAAGCAAGACAAAGGAAAGCTGACCTGTCTGTATATCTGCTAAGTATGTTTCACCTCACTTTTGGATTGATTAAAGACCTCAGTCTACCCTCAGCTGTCAGCCCCATCTCTGATACACTTAAAAATCAGACTTTATTTGGACTGATTTAACCATGAATCACCATTTTAATATGTCACGGTGACAAGAACAGTGCTTTGTAGTGTGCCACTAAAAGGAAACATTGGTACACAAAGCCTTACGTGAAGGAACAGTCACATTCAGCATCTGAACATCTCTCAGTTTCATCAGGGAAAGGGAAAGGCAGTGTTACTGTAGATGAAAGTACAGGTGGCCATGCATAAATATGCTACAGGGTGAAGCAAACAGGACTATCATGAGTTCAGCAAAGTTTTCTCTAGGGACAAGATAATGTAAAACAGTCTTGTTTTGACATTAGTGCATGCAGCAGTAATGACTCTCCCAAATGTAACGCTGAGCTCTGTTTTAGACCTAAGTCAGTTAAATTACACCTGGGATGAACGTGGTCCAATATTTCTGAGCGAGTTCTAGCAAGATTATTTATTTTAAACAGCTGAATGTTATCCTGGAATTATGATGCAAGAAATCCTGAGAGCAGATTCACCATTATATGTTGATACCTAAATCAGAGTATATATTTGTAAAGTGCACAGGCACACACACTCAAAACAGTTTTCCAGTTGTAAACATGACTATATATCTCTCTTGCGTGTGTGTCTGCATACATCCTTAGGACATTAAAAAAGAAAAGCCACAATTTTTTTATCTTCACATCTTTGTGAAATTCATAACATAATATTAACCTTCTGGTTTGCCTCTGCATAAAATATTTCTAGCATTTCTGGTGGTAAAAAGAAGGCCATAAACAGGAAATGCGTGCAAACAAAGACATTTCTGGTATTGATTCTTCTCAGCATGATTCACTGCTATATAAACATACAAACAAAAAAAATGGAGGCCCAGACAGAGCTGTTAAAGAATCTCCAAGTTGAGCTCAGTGGTTTTGGCAAGTATCTAGTAGCTAATTTGATCCCTAACGTCTAATGGAAATTAGACTGCCTGTAAATAAGCTGACTATCATCTTATTAGTACAAACAAAAAGGAGAGATAAATGAATCACGACTCTGTCGCTGCTATTAGCACCCCCACTGCTGTTGCAAATGCTCGGGAATGATGCAGAGGGTACAGTTCCTCTGAACAAGACTTGCTGGAAACAGGCAGGCTCAGTGCATGAAACATCATTTGATCTTTCAGGCCTTGCGCAGATCCACGTTGGCTATCTCTGTTGATTGGCTGGGAAGTGAATCTCTTATGCTTTCACTATTTCACTTTGGTTTTGAGAGCCAGCTTGAGAAGAAAAAACAGGCATTGCCAATGTAAAGATGCTAATATTATGCTGAAAAGACTGAGCAAAAAGGAGCCTGCATGCTTGATGCCTTTTGATTCCCTCAATGCAGTGCATGCAGGCAGCCCTCTACTGGTATGAACACCACTGATTATGTTTGCCCAAAACCCATGCTCCTCTGTTTCCTTCTCAGGAAGAATTAGAGTAGCTTTTCATTAATTGTAGGGTATATTCTGCTAGCCTACACACTTCCAAAATCCATTTACTTAATCAGTGGACTGACTTAGGTGTCCCTGAAGACTTCTCAACAGCAATTCAAAATGCCTCCATAAACTACTGCTGCTGAGAGCCAGCTGTTGGAAAACAATAGGCAAATGGACAGAGGTGAAATTTAGACTGGGTTCATAAATCACCTCCTTACCTATTTTTATGCTGCATGGCGAAGAGAGATATTTTTATGTACTTGTGTAGTTGGGACTGGCTAGGAAAAGGGAAGAACTCTGCTCACTTGGAGCTCCTTCCTAAAGATCTAAACCTGTTAATTTACTTGAGCATAACATTCTAATTTCCTTCAAAAATGCACATCAAAAAGAATAATTGAAACATGAAGTCCATCTCAGTGCTTGTAAAAATGCATGCAAGGCACCTCAGGATTTGATTACATGTGCACCAGCACAAGCTGCCTTCAGAGAACAAAGCTCCATTGATTTCAGGGAGTCTGATTTGCCTGGATAAAAATGAATTTTTAATAGATTTGGTTGTCAGAGGGATTATGCAGGAATATGAAAAGGGAGGGCATCCATACAGTGGATTGCTACAGAGGTGTTTGCTGGTGGCTAGTAGGCAGGAATAGTGGCATCTGTTTTCCACAGACAGCAAGCAGTGCTGGGCTGTCACAGGCAGAGGTTCTCTGAGAGCTGAAGGGATGAGTTGCCAGGAGACATCACAATTTTGAGCCTTCACAGTCAGAATAACATTCCTTGTGACAGACCTCAGACTCCCTCCTATGTCGCATACTGGCTTGTTTTGCAACCATTCTTCAAATTATTTCCTTTACAGCCTCCCAGATATCTCCAACACTTACTGGAAATTACCAGCTTTAAGAAATTTGATTTGATATGAAGCCCATTTTCTGGTTCTTTAATGCAAGCATTTTACCCTTGACAGAAACCTAGTAGAGGCACCAAGCATCAGTAAAGATCCAGTTCAACAGCTGGTACAAATCAGTTGAGCCACACTACTTGTAACAAGGATTGAAACACATGTGCTATATCCCAGGGTAGAGGTGACCTCTTGCTTCATGCGCAGGGCAAAGACCAGCAGCACTTTACTTTCATAAATGAGTAAGCTCTGAGCTTCCAGAAGTCAGGTCTCAAAGGATCATGACATTGTTTAAATATAAAGCAAAACAGCAGTAATAAAAAGATACATAGTTATAGATATATATAATATATATTATTTATGTGTTAGTCTTCAGGGCCTTAACGTTCAGTGAGTCATTTTCTTTGTCTCTATGGAAGCATAAGGCATTAGAAATCACAATTATGTAATTCCAGAACCTGGGGCTTCAAGGCACACCATCAAATATTGCAAAATTCAGAAAAATCCACGAGAGTTGTCAGATCATGGACACTCATTCTAGCTAAGCCACAGCCTCCCCTTCCACTTCAAATGTGAAATATTTAGTCAGTGGACGCAGTTCTTCTGTGCTGCTTCAGTGCCTATCTTCTGCTCATCAGCCCTGAGAAAGAGGTGATCTAATGTCTCCTTCACTGTCTCCAGTCAGTCTGAGCCTTTTTGTATCTGTAGGCTATCTGACAATCCCCACTGCCAAATAACAGGCCCACAAACAGACAATTCAGAGGATGTAGAAGCATTGTGATGAAATATTTCAAAGTACACTATTTAAATTTGCCTGACAAATGTTCCTCTGTTATTTTCCCAGAACAAGCATCTCTGAATCATGGTAATATGAAGGAATCATTCCCCAAAATATTCTCCATCTAATATTCACAGTTCCCTATGGTAACAGAAATATCATAGGTACAGCACTACATCTAAATGAGAGGGAAAAGGAAGTGAACATTTTTTCTGTTCAAATTTATATAAAACCAACTGGAAATAGAAGTAAGACTATCTTTACTCATTTTGCACATTCAGAAACACATAAAAAGTATGGAAACATAATGTAAATTTAGTGTGGAGAAGACTTAATTGCTCTCTTGTGCCTCATGTCATCCACTGCACCATTATACCACAAGCCAAATGGAGAATCAATCTGTGCACAAAGTACAATGTAAAGGAAAGACAGGGGTGCGTTTTTAACTACTTAGTCATTGGCTTTTTTTTTCCTTCAAAGAAAATCAGACTGTGTAGGCTTACAGGTTTACCCGCCTTTCTGTTGGTGTATATTTTAAAATTATTTGTTATGATTCATTATTCGATACATTGTCTGCAGCGCATGCATTTCAGGGGTCTTCAGAGTTTTATTGCAACAGTTGTGAGTTAGCCTTTAGACTTCAAGAGCAAACTGAGGGCAGTATATAGTTTTCACAAACCAAGATGTGAACCGACTAGTTTATTTTCATGCGTTTTCTTACTCTTGAATAATATAATTATGGAGCTTTCAGGGCAAACTGTGGCAAGCTGAGCTGAATACAAAGCGACAATGCTCAAAACTGAGCCATCCAGAAAGATTTCAAATAAAGGCTAAGGAGAAGAGAGGAGGCATACATCATTTCCAACTTAACAAAAACCAGCTTGCACTCATGCCATCTTCAGTTTCTTGCCCAGATGTTGTCATGGGAAGAAAATACCAGAATATAAATTATGCCATATAAAGCACAGATGGAAGCAAGCTCTCACAAGAATATATCTTCCATTTTAGCCCTTTCCTAGCCTCTCTCTGGGGTCTTAAGACTACATTATGTCAGATTGAGCCCATATTTCTTGAATGTCCCTGGTAATATCCCACACACATATCTTGGAGAGAAACAATTGGCACTGCAAAGAGAGACTCTCCAGCCCAAGCAGTGACAGGTTCACACAAGGTTTGCTCCAAAGGCAACAGGCACTCAACCACCTGAGCCACATGGCTCAGAGAATGTGATCACAGCTACTAATGGCAATGAAGGGGTAGACATAGGTGCAATTCCCCAGCATTTAAGCCAATCTAAATCCAAGGTGCCACAATTCTGCCTCCTTCCTTGTGCTAGGAGTGGTGCTTGTGCAACTCAGGGAACTGATCTAACTGCAAACAAATCAGTTTCCTGTCAGATCAGTTCTCTGAATTGGATCACTGTGTGGTTGTATGATTGATTATCTATTGAATGCAGAACAGTGGTAGCAACGAATGGCCAGAAACAAGGCATAGCACCAAGTCTGGATTACATGATCTTTTAACTGCTCTAAAACCACAAGGATCAGCTCCCAAGTATCTCATTCTGCGGATGATCTGTAGTTCTCATGGACCAGAGCACAAGCACTCATGGACAAAATTCTACTTGCGCCCTACACGACTTCTAATTAAAATAGCAGGTACAAATTAGCATGAGATTGAGTCTTATAATGCATGGCTTTCCCTTTTCTCTTTAGTTTAAAATCACCATAACAAGCCTAATTCAATGAGCTGGCAGAACATATCCTCCAGTGAAAACTCAGATGCAAATTTAAGTCACTGCAATGTTACTTGTGAATATTTTTTTCTTCTAGTCCCTGTACAGCATGATGCTGGGAGCACAAGCTGCAAAGGATGCTGACTTTCAGTGACACATGGAAAATAGCAAGCTGGAATCACACAGACTTGCTTCATATCACAGAAATCATTCCATTGATTTCTAAATTCTCTTCATTCTTGAAAGCAAATAAGCAAAACAGGGTCCTGTAGAAGTGAAATTCAGCACTCATACAATAAAAACCAAAAGAATCAAATGTAAAACCTGATGTGTCAGAATCCTGAACATACTGTATTTTAAGAATAGCTGTTTTAACCCTTATTTCAAACAAAACTGTATGTAACATCTTCCACAAGGAGTATTAAAAGAGATTCAGTGTAAGAAGGACTTCCTGTTGACAGGTGCTCACTCACTCCTGGACATTTTTGATTAAGAAAGCTGAAAGATTCCATTTAACACACTAGTAACATTAGGTCTGGTTTTGCAAACTGCTGAGTATGATCAGCTGTCCTTGAAACGTGAAGTACCATGCTCTTATGCAATCAGGCCTTCTACACTTATGAAGAAGAGCAGTATGCTTTCCTCCCTCTGAGCAGTCCTTTGATCACACAGAAATTAGTCCAAACCTCTTCTTAAGAGTAAGAAGTCACTGAATCTGTTTTTTTCTTGAGCTGCATGGATTTATTGTTACCTAACGTGTCATTCTCCTAAAATGCCCAACGTTTAATTTAACTTGTGAATACCCTAAAGTGCTAACAAGAATAACTGAGCAGAGTTTAGAAAATACCACCAAATGGGTACCCATTGACTGGAAGAATAAGAAGTTTTTCTGTACGCAAACATTAGTAGTCAGAGCAAACCCAGATATAGGAATTTAACTCACAGTACTATGCTGACTGTACTCCAGTTTCTCTCTCACTTGAGGGTTGGGAAGACTAGTATTACTCAAAGTGTCATTTTTCTAAATACACATTTTACTCTGCTGAAATTTGAGGGAGCAGTGAGAGTATGAACAAGTTGCTGTTCATGCATGGAGTATTTTCTTGAGAGTGCCTTACTTTAGGAATTTTAAGTTGAGTGGATGGCTGAAAGCAAGGTCACAGCTGAGGTACAATGGGAACCACTGTACACCTGCAGAATGAATGTGTGGACTTAACACGATGGCAAGTTTATTTTTCAATTTTGGCAGAGTAAGAGCATGCGTGTGGTGAGTTATAGTGCTTTAGTTACAAATTAGCAGTAATTTCCTAAACTACTGTAATTAACCTAATATAAAATAATTATATAAACAGGAAAACACTCCAATGTATTTAAATTCTATCCTCATTTTACAAAAATGACAATCACTTAATTATCCTGTCCTTACTTTTTCTCACAAAGATTTACACCTGTTCTGACCGTCATCTCTGACACACCTGAAAAAACCAGCATCCTTCCTTTCATCCCAAAGTCTGACTTCCTATCGATCAGTTCTCAGGGCCTTGACTGCACTAATAGGTCTTAATTGCCCTGACCAGCCTCAGCTGGGGCTTCCACCCACACCTTCTGATGGGGAGTTCATTTAAGCTTGGGCTTTAAGTAGAATCACACAATAGAATTATAGAATGGTTTGGGTTGGAAGCAATCTTAAAGATCACCTAGTTCCAGCCCCTTTCCCCCTCCCTGGCCCACCATGGGCAGGGACACCTTCCACTAGCCCAGGTTGCTCAAAGTCCCATCCAACCTGGCCTTGAACATTTCCAGGGATGGGGCATCCACAACTTCTCTGGGCAACCTGTGCCAGTGCCTCACCACCCTCACAGTAAGGAATTTCTTCCTAATACCTAAATCTACCCTCTTTCAGTTTAAAACCATTACCCCTTGTCCTATCCCTACACTCCCTGATAAAGAGTTCCTCTTCATCTTTCCTGTAGGCCCCCATTAAGTACTGGAAGGTGACTATAAGGTCTCCCTGGAGCCTTCTCTTGTCTAGGCTAGACAACCCCAACTCTCAGCCTGTCTTCACAGGGGAGGTGCTCCAGCCCTCTGATCATCTTTGTGGCCTTCTTCTGGACCTGTTCTAACAGGTCCATGTCTTTCTTATGCTGGGATGACAGAGGTGAGTTGTAGGTGTCCTTGCTGCTAGTTCTGCTCCTGAATTGCTGTTTGGGTTTCCTGGATTGACCTTGGAAATGGCTTGTTACCTTGTCTTTGCTTGATGGCCACTGGACCTGTTGGTGCCACTGCTCTGCTTGCTTTTCTCTGGTGTGGTCAAACTGTGCCCTGTTGGTGAGGTCTTTGCCTGGCTTGTGTTGTGATCACCCTCAGCTCCTGGCTCCTTGTCCTGAGGGAGAGCAGTAAGAGCCGAGTGAGGCTGGTCTGGGCCTATGCACTTGGGACTCTGATACCGTTTTGCTCTACAGCATGTTTCCCAACATAAAGTGCTACCCTCCCCCCTAGCCATGTCTGCTGTCAGCACCGTTTACTTTAATCAAAAAATAAATACATTTCACTGTGGCTCATTATGCTAAATGAAAGCAACAGGGGGCTAATGAGCATTGTGAATGATCCATTAACACGGCAATCAGAAGTATCCTCAAGATAGCTACATCTTTTCTGCATCTTTCTTGGAACACTCAATAGCATATACAGATGTGACCTCGTCTATTAAATTCAATCCAGAGAATAAACAGATTTAGATGTCTAACTTGAGTAGTTTCTTTTTGTAGAATTGTACATTGTGTTACATTTGCAATTAAGAAAGAAACCTGCTAGTTCAGTCTGTGCAACTGCTAAGGGGTTATTCTTAGCCTTCAGTGGATGAGACAGTGTTAACAGATTTAACGTTTCAAATTTTTTAGGAAACTAAAATGTTATCCCTCTCTCCCTGCCCCAGCTTTTCATCACAAAGGGGAAATGTACCTGAAAAATAAATTTACTGGTGACTTCATCTTTGCAATTGATTTAATGTGGTTTAGCACTGAACAGCATTTTTATTTTTCAGAAAGGGCCATCATCTCCAGCCTCAGCTCCTGCCTGATTTCCTGTCCCTTGGCTCTTAGGATCGCATTCCACAGGGAGCTGACATGCCTTTGCTCAAGGGAGTACTTTCCCTTAGTCCTCAGAACAAGGTAGTAAGACCAGCCTGAGACAGCATCAGAAAGATGTGTGCTTAGAGAAAGGGCAATAGGAAGGAGGGTAAACCTACCTGTAGTCCATGACGAGAATGTATCTTTCAAAAGGCCAAGGGAAGAACGGTAGGCAGAAAAACTATTCAATGTCTTTAAAAGTTTGCTACAGTGAAGACTTTTAAAAGACTCAATTCTTCAATTAGAAGAGATAAATGGCTAAACATTGCCTTGCATGCAGGTGGAGAAACAGAAAAGATGAGCACCTCCCAAAGGTGCTAACACTGGCCAGCAGCAAAGTGAGGAAAAGAAACCAGGACGATAGAGCTCTTAGCTTTGATTTCAGTCTCACTTTCAGCGTTTTCCTTGAATTGCAATCTCAGGTCCTGTGACAGGTTCATCTATTTAGGCCAAATAATTTTTATGCCTGACTTTCTGGAATCAACTATAGAAGCCAGCAGACAGCAGTTTCTATTGGCGTTTGCAGTATTTCTGGGGGGGGGCGGACACAGTGCACATACATAGACAGAATTATTAAAGTTCTCTAAAAAAAAACCATAGAATGCAGAGTTCAAACTATGTATCTGCAGTCCCTGTGGTATCAGTGGAAGTATCCACACAGCAAAACCACCCAAGTTCACCAATAGAAACGTATGCAATCTTCTGCTTTCAGCCATTTGAAGGTAGGCTTGTATCCCATGCATTTGCTCTGCAATGCTATGACACGTCCCCAGGTGATGCGCTGACCAGAAGCAAAGTGTACCTCCCAGTGAGGCCCAGTGCTCAAGGGGATGTGTCAGCCCATCACTCTTGGGCAGCCATTACAGGACCCACGGCAGTACAGCTTCAGGCAACAGCTGTCTGAAACATCAATCTCTCCTCTAAGGCATGATTGACTGCTCACTTGCTACTATCCTTTTGTGATGTTACTCCCACGTTAAGCGCTGTAGGAGGCTTGGGCCAGACTCGGGTAATGCCATGTCTACCCCAGGACAGTCTATAAAAAGGCAGCTGTGACCATGCTATGGGAATGGTAGGCTTCAAACACACCCAGCACCTGGCCCCAGTCAGGCTGTCAGTGACCCATGCCCCAAGTGCTAAAATAGTATGTGAAAGGCAAAACATTCTGAATCCCTTTTTCAAATTTGGGCCACTTCCCCCACCCCGAAAGTCTGAAAAATTGAGAGACACTCGTGGCTACCACGCCGAGGTCGCTGAACGCTGCCGGCCAGCGGGCTCGTCAGACAGAGCAGGCGCTGTCCCTACCGGTCCGGTCCCGGAGGGGGTCCCGCACCCCTACAGCGGGTCCGGTGGTACCGGTACCGGTCCCGTCCCGTCCCTCCCGCTCGCCGGGGCGGAGGCAGCGGGCCTAAACGAGCGCGCGGAGCCCGTGTGGAGAAGAGGGCGTGTCCCGTCCCGTGTCCCGTCCCGCCCCCGCTCGCGCGCCAAACCGTCCCCTCAGGCCGGCAGCCATGTTGGGGAGCGGTGCGGCGAGCGGGCGGTGCGCGGCGCCCTCTGGCGGCTCCCCGCCCGCAGATCACTGAGGAGCGGGCGGTCGCCGGCCATGAAGTCCGTTTTCGTCACCGTGGGCACCACCAGTTTCGACGACCTGATCGCGACCGTCTGCTCCCCAGCGGCCCTGCAGGTGAGGCGGCGGAGGGCCCGGCTCCGAGGGCAGGCGTTCCGGGCCCTCCCTTCACGGCCTGCCCGCAACGCCTCAACCGGGCGCCTGCGCGCTGGGAGTTGTCCCGCCCAGCCCTCCTCCGCCCGCCAGGGGCTGCCGGGGGTGGCGGGTACCGGGAGGGCTCGGTGGCGGGGCCGTGGTGAGTGGCGTGAAGTGGCGGAGGAGGGGGAGGGACGGACGGTCTGTGGCGGGAGGTGGGGCGG
>VYZV01018485.1:2027-16486 GCA_013401275.1 Pandion haliaetus | reverse complement strand
CAATGAACCTTGTCAAAGGCTTTCTAAAAACCAAAGTATGTTACCTCCACTGGACCTCCTTTGTGCACATGCCTTTTGACACTGTCATTGAACAGTAGCAGGTTATTGAGGCAGGATTTTCCCTTACAGAAGGCATGCTGGCTTTCCCCAATAGACTATGTTAATCTGCATGTTCACTGGTCCTATTCTTCCTAATTAACTTGACACTTCACCAGGGAGAGAACCAGACTCATCCATCTGTAGTTCCTGCAAACCTTTCAAGAGCCCTTACTGCAGATAGTTCTACTGGCAGCCTTCCAGTCCTCTGGCATGGTGGCAATTTTTAATGTCAGGTTATGCACTTTGGCCAGCTGCTCTACGATTTCATATCTGGATTCCTTCAACACTCCAACGTGAGTGCCATTCAGTCTTGGTTATCTATCAACATCTAACTTACCTATTTGCTCTAATATAATTTACTTCAAAGTGATCTTCTGATTGCAACAAAGCTATGAGAATCTCTCCAGCGCCTCCAGGAGCAGAGCAACACAAAGAATTCACAGAGATTTTCTCCTATGTCTTTGTCATACTGGAGTGTGCCTTAACACCCTTGCCATCAAGCTAGGTTTTCTAGATGACATAATGCTTTCATGCATTTGAAGAGGAGTCTTCTACTATTGGTTTGAGCATCTTTTGCAAAATGCTTTTCATACCATTTTGTAAGCCCTTTTAATCTGTTTACATTTTTTCTTCTCTTTTAGGTGAACTTTCAATTTTTTTTAAAATCCCAACTTTTTTCCCTACGTTAGCCACCTTTGATTTGATATGTTAAGGGGAAAGTTTGATCCATTTGATATAATCTTGAATTGTGGTACACGTTTTATCTGGTCTTCTAATACAATATTTTTAACAGCCTCCAGACTTGAAGAATTCTTGATTTCTGGACTTCTTTTAGATTTTTTTGACTAATTACCTCCTTTTACATAGTTCCTTTCTAGTGATGGAACAGATTTATGTGGCTTGCTCTCTCCTGCTACCATATTAAACCTTATTGTGTTGTGGCCATTACTACAGACTGGCTCCCGCACTGGCACCTCTTGAACTAGGTTCTGTGCACCACCCAAGACCAAATCCATATAACATCTGTCCTTCATCTTAAGCTTTGTTGGGGGAGAAAACCTTTGATTTTCAGTTGTCATATGAGCTAGAAATAAGAAGCTTATGTAAAAAAAAAAGAAGTCACAAATGTTCTCCCTGTTATTTAGATAAAGAATATTTTAGAGCTTGTTCTAAAAAAAGTCTTTCATGAATTTCTAGTAAATTTTAAAATTAAAGTTTTTGTTTGAGTAACGAATATGTGTGAAATGAAGCTGTATTCAGGACTAAGTATTGCTTCTGTTGTGTTATATAACCAATAATATGCTTTAATATAAGCAGTTTCTTTTTGAAACACCAAAACTTCTAAATTATTTTCCAAAGTTGGGTACAGAGTGCAGAAGTGCTATGTTCTATAACATTATCTCATAATAGTTTCTCTTTAGACCGAATTATTCCTGCATCTAAAAGCTGTTAAATTAAGTACATTTACTATTCATGATTAAAGATTCTTATTAAATATTCTACAAAAAAGCACAGATCACAATAACTAGTACATCCATATGTCTTTCAAAGCACAGTGTGAAAGAGAACAGCACAGAATGTTAAAGACAGGTAAAAGATATAATGGTGCTTTCAGGACTGACTGTCAGAATAGAAATTCAGGTACCAAATATGCCCACAGAAGCATCAACCTCTTTGATCCATTTAAAGTCTGTTACTAGTTTAATCAGCTGCAGACATGTCCTTGGAATTTCCACAATTACCATGCTTTATTGTATATTGAGTAAAACCAGTTTACAATATACTTTTTCTCCTCAAAAAGAAAATTAAACTTATACCCATATTTTCCAAGTGTTACAATAAAATAATCTTTTACTTAAAATTCAATAAATACAATACAGTAAATTAATTTAAATAACATTAAATGTATATCTCATATATCTAAGGTATATGTGATATATATATCTTACAGATGTTATTTATTTTATTTAAATAAGATATAATAAATTGATTTAAAAAATGACAAGGGTTTATATCTATATTAAGGTTTACTGCCATTGGTATGTTTAATGTAACAAAATGAGTGTTTCAGAAAAATCCCACCAGCCGTTATACTACAGGTACAGTGAGTCAGCTCTGCAGAAGATACTCTACTAAATAAAGTGAATAAAAGTAAGGATTAATGTCCTAAATACAGTCTCAGCTTTCATATGATCTAGCATGCACTGAAATAATTTGAAGCACTCTAATAAGAGTTTCATTGCATTTTAAAACAGGCCCCAGGCAACTCATCAATGCTTCTTTGACTCCACTCACACAGTCTTTTTTAATGGCAAAAGAGTGTAAGAAATGTCTAACGAGCAGACTAATTGTTCCATCTTGTTCACTACTTTGTATCCAGCTAATGACAGGTTTTGAAGGAAGCAAGCATTAGACAGTGTAATGCTGTAATAAACACTCCTGCTTCTGTGCAAGGGAGGAAATATATTCCTTAAAGCCTCATGATTGACGGATCTTATTATAAGTTTTGTCCTAGTTACTGCTACTGCAAGTGTTATCCCTGTTGAGCTTGATTTTTAATCAGCTTTTGCGTCTGTCAGAATAGTAGCCTGTGCCAGTCAATTTCATAGGTTACTTGTATGTTGGGCACAAGAATTTATTAGCCTTTTCAATGTTTAAAACTCAAAAGCCAGATTCCCTTTCTGGGCTATTAACTATACTGATCATAAGCAAATGTATAGCAAAGGCAACTTTATTTGTTCAGAGACAAAAACTGAGCTAAAGTAATTCATCATTAGCCAAACTGATGTTAATGGAGCCACACTAACTCACACACTCAGGATCAAGCTCATTAACTCACATACACATTTCGTTTACTGATTTTTCCAGTCTACCAGGATTTACTGTATTGATGACTGGAGGGTTAATCCCACTTTTCTTGAGTTGACTCCTGAATGGGATGTACATTTGCAAGGGCAAATGTTGCATATAGTTATTTTTGAATTTCTGAGTGTCTTTGCACTGGGAACTGACAACTTTCAAGTTTCCTGTGGCTTAAAGAAGGAACATGTATTTATAGCTCTGTGAGTTTGCACAAGATGTATTGTTTCTGTCACAAATCTCTTGCATGAATATGTACTTGCTATGAGATTGCTTTATTGATAATGTTTGCTTTTGGCCTTCCCACATATATTGAATACGTTTTTATCAGCATCAGGTGATCTGTGTTTTCCAAAAGTGGCAACCGGAAATGTTTAAAAAAAAGGCATCTTTTCAATATTCCAGGTTCATATAAGTAGTTCTATTCTTTGCTGTCTTCAGAAAAAATACGCAAAGACAGTCTCAGAAGTGAGATAGGAAGCATGATTTCCTTGCACAAGATTCAGCTGAATTAATGGAGGATGAAAGACAAAAATAAGGTTCCATTCTTGAGCAGACTTAGAGAGTCATGTGAATCCAGGGTTGTACTGGGACAGTTCCCATTTGCTTTCTTGATGCTGCAGTTAAAGAGGTAGGAAGGCATTATAGCCACACGTTGCTCTTGTAGTGCATTAGTGACATAGCTGAGAAGTGAGCTGAAACCTATATTCATGTGTCAGTTTTACCGCCTTACTCTAAGCTTAGTAAGTAATGCCTCCTCATTTGACCTTTCTGGGTTTCCTTGTTCTCCTCTGCATATAAAGGGAACTTAAGGAGATTAGGATCTGAAAACTAGGGATATTGTTTATGAATTATTTCTTATGTCACTAACAACCTTTACTTCATAGTTCCAAATTGCTTCCTCATGCACCTAGGTTGGCAGTTCATGTGAGGCTTAATCTCATCAGGGCAGGTTGTCCTGCAAAAGAGCCACACCTCTTCTCCTGTTGCGGTGACAAGCACCCATGAGTGCTCCATCCTTCTCGGAACACCTTCATCCCAAATGTTGTATAGGCACCGACTGAAGAGGCTTTGGCCTACTGCTGCCTTCTTTGCCTTTGTGTAGTTTTTCCAATGCATTTTTCCCCCATTTCCTATTTATCGTCACATTCTCTAGTAAAGTGAGGTGTGTTTAGTAGGAGAGAATGCATCTGTCATTACATCTTGAATTGACGGTGTTGTGTGGAGTAAGCTTCCTTTCAAAAACTTCATGCAAAGAGTTTTGGCTGTTGCAGGTATTTTCCAATACTCCCTTCAAGCTTCCATGAATA
Organism: Pandion haliaetus; assembly: GCA_013401275.1. NCBI lineage: Eukaryota > Metazoa > Chordata > Aves > Accipitriformes > Pandionidae > Pandion > Pandion haliaetus. The sequence goes on along the minus strand of VYZV01018485.1, from coordinate 12,218 downwards.
CCTAGCAAACACATTTTCTGTTACAGAAAGTAGATGCAGAATGGCTGAGAGCACAGTCAAAGAGAATTTGCTGTGAAATGTGAATGAATAACTTTTCAGATATCTCAGGGTTTTTTAAAGCTCTAGTTAACAAGAGGTAGAAATGCTTTCATAAATTCTTGACCCAATTCTGGAAAACTAAAAGTAATACTGAAAAAGTCATTGTTAATAACCATCCAAACTCTTTTTTTCTTGGTTTCTGTAAACCCAGAATAGTTCGACAGATATGAGATTTGCTCTGACTTTGCACTGTAACAAGAGAACTTCCTGTCCCTGTGTCCCTACCCCTTTCTTCTCACTGCTAATTTTGGGAACGGGTTCTTTCCTGATATTCTTACGATGGAGATATTACTATTCTCGAAAAGATTGTTCAATTGTGCCAGTAGCATATTTCAGCATGGCAATATAAGCAGGCAGCATGATGAATCATCCAGCGGCAAGTCAAGCCTCAGAATCTGGAAGAGACAAATCTCACTAAAAAGCATCATGACAACATGTTTTCCAATCAGGAGGCATTCAGCGCAATCATAGCTTAGAAGATATTTGGCAGGGATATTCATACCCCCCAAGTCTTCTTTAGGGTATTTTGATAGTGATCGTATCTACCTGATTTATTCATGTCCGTGTTTCTGGAATGCCGACATTTACTTACAACAGCTCCGTCCTGACACTTAAAATGATATAGCTGAAAGAAAGAATCCATTTTAAGTATCCTTCGTAGGAAATCAAATACGGTGCCAGATGAGACAGCATTAACAATGCCTTCCAAATAAACAGTGAGTGCACAGCATCATCTCTCATGGTTTTTTTGTCTGGGCTTACTTCAAGCATCAACTAATTTGTCTGCAACAGAAACAAAGGAAACACTGTTTTAAGTTATCGTCCCCCCTTTATGAAGGAGGAAGAAACGAGGCCTGTGAACTTCATGGCTCAGCAGTAGAATCATTCTCAGTCAAATTAATCTGAGGCTCTAGAAGTTAAGGAAACCTAGTTAAGAGTGACTTTAAAACAGCAGAAGAAATATTTTTAAAATCTTGGAGTATTTTTAAAAATATCAGAAGAGCAAAGGCGACATCTTTCTCTAGGCTTGGAAGTTGCGATAAGGCTGCAAAACAGTCTCGCAGTTCCGAAACGAAACGCCTGTCCTGAAGCTGCAGGTGCACACACGGCGTTACAGACGCACACGGCTCGTTCCCACCGGGCAGATGCCGTTCCCTCTCTTCCTAGCTAAAAAAGCCCGTGATGTTCAAGCACGCAGCCGTTAGAGGTCACTGTTCACGGGGAAATGGAAGGCAGCTCCAGCGGGAAGGGAGCCAGGGTCACCCTGGGGCTGCGCGGCCCAGGCAGCCAGGCCGGAGGAGGCCGAGCAGATTCCCGCCCAGCGCCTGCGGGGGCCCGCGGGGGCCCAGCCGCGTCCACCCACCGCCCTGCGAACCTGGGCGGCGGGAGTTTGTTTCCACAGAAGTGGACAAAAGAAGGCCTCTACTCCCACTACTCGACTCGGGTTAACCTTTTGGGTGTACTCTCAAAACACTGCCTCTGTGGCTATCTGAGCGAAGCCACACGGGCAGGGCCGCAGCGAGGCCGAGTTGCTGTTCGTTCGTATCGTCTAATCTTCTACGTCCTCCGGGTTAAACATTGACTCTGCGGTTCTGGAGGATTTTAACTTTGCAAGAGCCAGTCGCTTGCTGTTCTCCATGTGAACTTGCACAGCTCATGCGAGCCGTGAGGGCGGGAACATCGCTGCTTTGAGAGAACGAAGAAAGTGGGGAGGGGAGGAGGGAAAGAAAAAAGCAATTGGAGGCTGAAGCAACAAAGAACTCATCTTTAGGGCTTCATGCAGCTGAAGAGGAGGTAGCGGGGACCTCCTTTACCATTAACATTACTGAACTATTTTAACACTAAAGGCAATCTGTCATTTTGAGTAAATTCTCTTCTGCTTCTATAAACACAGCCGTAATCAATTAAAGACCTACTTGTGAAGGAGCTATTGTGTGCAGTTCCATTCAGACATTGCTGAGTTGTCTTTTAGACAGCCTGTGGGGAAACACTGGTAAGGTGATGGGAAAGTTCAAAGTGCCTAACTTTTCAATGTGGATTTTGTTATTGAGTCTTTTTTCTCTCCCTTTTTTTTCCATATTGCTTATCATAGCCAGAGTGAAAAATGGGCGATCTCCCTCTATGCATTTAACATTTATAACATGTTCTGCTTGGGAGGTTCTGCAAATATTTTAAATGATTCTCTAATGTAATTCCTTGGGGGACTTATGCATGGCAGCAAATCAATTACTAATCTGAAAGTACTGAAAGAACAAACAAACCCTACAGAAACTATACATACATGTATACATATTTATATGGGCTCATGGGCTCAGTTCCTAACACGTTAGACACCACTCCAACGCAATTTTGTGCAGTGACGTAGAGCCTCATTTACAGTAGTGTGAAGATGAGAATTAATTTCTGTCTGACACAAGCCCTTCAAAAAGTCAGAGTTCAATTCCATATTGAAAGAAACGGTCAAATACATCCTTCCAATGACTCAAATTAGTTTATTTTCTTATTATCTTTCTATTGCACTTGATCACCTGTGCCTTCAGAGTCCATGAACGTTACTAGTCTTTGTGAAGCAACCAAAATAAAAAAGGAAACTTGAACTTAACCTTGGTTATTTTATTCTCTTTCATTTTTCTCAATGAAGGAAAGGCTAAGGTTAAACAGAAAAGTGTGTATAAAGAGACCGTATTCTTACTCCTGTTTTATTAGCTTTTTTTCCCCTGAACATTGGCATGGATTTTAGGGACATGAGTGAGGACAGAAAAACTGAAATACAAATGGAGTTTAAAATTTTTCCCATTTCTTTGTGTTTGCATGAAAAATAAATGTAATGACATTTTAAGAATAGGCCCAACAAACAGACAAAAAGAGTAGAGACTTAGAGATACTCATGGAAAGAAAATAAAAGAACCGGCACATTGTACCTGTAGAATCTGGTTTTCATTGGGCTTTCTGATGTATTTACTTTTGGATCCATTGTCAATCTTCACTGCATAGTCAGGTAGGGGTAAGAGCCTCACAGAAAAGTATATTTGTATCACTCTCTGGAAATTCATAAACACGCTGCCTGGGGACTCAAGAATGACGGTACCTTATTCCAAGGAAAAGTCACTTAAAGTTATCATTAGGCCAAACAGTCTTTTGGCATGGTGTAAATAGGGTGGTGAAAAAAAGAAGGGAAGTGTGAAGAACACAAAGAAATTATCTTCCTTAAAAATGTAGTGAAAAATCATAGATTGTGACAAACTTACTTCTTTCATAGTGCCTTAGCATCTACCAGTTAAAAAGAAAATGAACGGTAGCTTTTTCTAGGGCACTCAGGGCAGACTGAAACCCAGTCGTGTGCTATACTAGTGCTAGCCAGCAAACCTTCTAAACTTCATTTTTCTTTGAATGACAGCTTTTTGGAAGTTATACAGGAGAGCCTTGGTGCATATACCAGGCACTTTGTAGATGAGTCAGGACACCTTAACTAAATCCATTCATTACCCTGTCCCCATTGGGACAGGCAAAAGCTGCCAATTTGATGTTGGTAACGTGGATGCTGCATTAGGGAATTGGCTAAGCTTGCCAGAATTCATTCCTGAACTTTAGCAGCCACAAAAGAGTATTTCTCTGTCGTCTGTAATTGATTCAGAGCCAGGTCCCAAAAGGACAAGCTTCCTTTTGTGTGCCATCTATACCAGGGTCTAAGGACACACAGTGCTACAAGTTGGTTTTTTGGTTTTTTTTATTTTTGCTAGATCACAGGAAACATCTTTAAAAAGACATAAAATCCAAAATGTCGTAAATTGTACTCCTGAGCTTTGTAAGATACATTATTTATTAGCTTTATTATTACAGTCTGGTCCATACTTTCAGAAAACAGTCACAGTCAGTTTATTATAATCTGAGTATTTAATGTCAGTAGAGTGTTACCGTTTGGAGATTAAATGAGGTCTGAAACCAAAACAGAGAAGAAATGTATTTGTACAAAAAATAAAATTTCCAGTGCTTTGGCTCACTGAGCACAGTACTTATTATCATCAGTTCATATTCAGGTCAGATTCCTCCATCCTTTGAAAAACAGGTTGAAAAACCCTTTGAAGACTTCTCCCATCTTCCCCTTACCCATCTGGTTACAAATTCATCATTACTTTGTGTTTTGTACTTGCATGTTCTGCATCTACTGTGCAATGCATTAAAGATTTCATGACAGTGGATCAAATACTCCTAATAAGGATTATGGAAAGTTATACACCTTATTAGAATCATCAGTCCACAAAAATTTAACAAGTAGAACTCTTAGATAGTAAAACTGTTGGCTCGTCCCAGTATATTCGTGTAAAAGTGGTTTACCTATGTGCTTGTGTTTCAAATGGGTTTAAAAATACCAAGAGTATTCTCACAGCTTCTATTCCCAGTTTTCACCCTAGAGGTGACTTTTAATTTGTTGAAGCAGGTATGATGTTGTCTGAACTTGAATACGTTCACTGTATCTTTTCCTTGTATTCAAGTACAAGTATATTCTACTAGAAATGTTTTTCAAAATGCTCATTAAACATACAGGCTTATTCACGTGAAAGAACACAAGTGCTATAAATGCTTAGGATAGAGCCAAGAACAGAGAAACCTGTGTGTGGAGGGCTAATCATAGTTCAAATCCAATGGTTTTAGTGGTGAAGCCTTCCTTCTCCTTCCCACCCGCTCAGCAGGGGTAAGCAAAAGAACCCAGAAAGGGTGAGGCCCAGTCACTATAAATGTTCAGATGTTTAATGAATGTGCCATAGCTTTCACCCACTAACTGCAAGGCTTCTCAAGCAGACTCAAAATTCCTGCTGAAATGAAGACTTTCTTTCCTGGACCAGGCCTGGCATTCCTGGGAAACAATGGCCCTTTTCAAGCCGTCTCTGAAATTTCACAGGTGAAGGGAACAGGGCAGTCATTTGATCCCATCCACAAGGAGCCTGTCAGCATTTTTAAAAGTGAAGACAGAGTCTATCATGGCAGCACTGGTAAAACTGGTTAGTGACAGAAAAAGGCAACCTAGACCCACAGCTCAGGAGACCCCTGTGAAGCATAAATCAGTTTGTCTTTTACCTCATGCTACAACTTCTTTCTCAATTTTTTTCAAGCATGGGCTCTGGTGCTCCAGAGGCAGATCTCTAAGTTGTATCACATGCTTTGGAACAGTGGCTTTTATGCTTCCTTTAGAGAGAACTTCACTTTGAGAAAGTGCAAATTAAAGGAACCCACGACACCGGGATATAGTATTGTGCATGGAGAACACTTCTACGTAATACATGATTTCAGGCTTATGAAACATTTTTAGTGGCCTTATTTCCCAAAAGACAAGCATATTGCAGTAATTCCAGTTGATTGGTTTTAACAACATTATCAAATTCATTAAAAAACATTGAGAAGTGTATTCAGAAAACTTAGGATTGGGATGCTACAAGTGCTACCTGTGCATTAATGACACAATGCACTCAAGAGCATAAAAAGATTGGATTTGCAGATCCCCCTTACTCCAAGCATCCCAATACGATATTCTGAAGGGCTACAAGGGCCCTCAGTTCTGTGAAGAGAACTGCGGAATGACAGAAGCCTTCCAGATGATTTGAGGGATAGGAGGTAAATATTCAGAATTAGCAGTTCTTAAGCTGGAATGTGTCACCAATTCATGTTATAGGAGATTATTTTCTTCCCATAGTTAAAAAAACCAACCAACCAAACAAACAAAATGCCAACTCACTTTCATTTAGTAATTGTTATATTGAACAGTATTTTGCCTCTCAAACTCAGAGAAATTATGCACTTTCTGCCTACAGCATGTTATAGAGAATATTATGCCTATTGGTCTTTTTTAGGAGAACTTGAAAGTTGCTTGAATACTGAAACTTATTAAAAAGCTCAAATTTGAACTACTTTCTGAGAGCAAACCTGGGTGAATTAACAAGGTCATTTGATAAGCCAAAGTACCAGCAAGGGGGCAATATACATGCTTGAGACAAGCTAAATAATGACTGACTAGTAAATAGCAGACCAATATTTCAAACATGCGTCTGACCTGACTCATCCAGGCAGGGGAAAGTTGCCTTGGTTTTATTCAATGTTTATTTTGAAACAGCTATTTCCTAGTATTACGAGGGTAAACTTACTTCAGTGTTGCCTTCACTTTCCATCTTTGTACCATAATGATGACTAGTATTTCACTGCTTTTCTCCCATAAAAAAATCCAACTTGCTGCCAGGGAACACATTCTTGTTCAACATTTTTTGTGAGAATAAATGAAGAAACCCATTTTCGCAAGTGTAAAAAAAGTGAAAACCAATTAGCTTAACTAAAAGCCATTTTAACACTATGGCCAAACTGCATTTCCATCTTGAGTCCAAATTTTGCTCTTCAACAAAATGAAGGTCTACCTTTTCATTTTTTCCGGTCCATATCATTAACAGAATAATTCCCTTTTCTCCTCAGGAAAAAGTCAAGTTCATAGGTAAGCCAATCAAGGAATAGTTAAAGAGAATATCTGAGGCAGTTCATGTGACTGAGACAAGAAGCCATTACCTTGTGTGACCTACAGGAATTAGGAGCAGTTTTGTACTTAATATGTCAAGGATATTTTTCCATTTTAAGTCCATCTTGGTTTTACAACATAACTATTTATAGCCATTTCACTAAGATGCTTAAGCCAAAATGGACTGTAAATGCTAAGAATTTCTGAAGGGAAGCAAAACTTCTGTAATTTACTCTTTCCTATTTCCATTCTTCATTTCCTCTTCTCTCACAGCATACATGCATATGGACTTCTTTGATTCTTTTTAGCAAAATCAGTGGGGCAGAGGTGTTCATTGGTGCTCATTGCTATGTAAAGAATATACTTTTCAGTAAACATGGGATGGGCATACTGCCCTGCCTCAGGCCTGATAGTACAGGTTAGAATATTGCTAGGCCTACACTGCAAATTCTCAGCAGTTAGTTTTGTTGTTGTGAGGATACCAGCAACATCATCAGTGGTGCTTAGGTTACCACTGCTGAGTACCTGGACAATTATTGTATTTGGTCTTGTATTCCTTGAGCTCTTCCCAGCATACTTTGCCATTACTGAAAAAATATATCTAGCTTCCTGCCTAATTTCTTGGACATCAAAAAACTGAAGATCACACCCTGGGTCTCTTTCCCTGTTACTGACAGCTGCCTCCACATCATTAGGCTTAGCAGGAACATACTTGGAAGGAGGCCCTGAGAGACACAGTCAGTGCGGGCAGGGTGAAACATGGGGGGAAGCTGCCAAGGAATTGCTTCTTGGGTGAACAGGGAACGAGGGAGCTCTGGAATGTGCTCATAGGACTTGTGCTGAGGTGCTTTGAAAGAAACTGGGTCAGTCATGCCACCCTCACAAAGACTGGTACAGTCTCCCGCAGGGAGAAGATTGTTTTACATGGGCACTCCACCCATACCAGCAGAGAAACAGGGCTTATTGGCACAGGGAAGGACTAGTTGGTGGTCAGCTCTCCTTGGGGCAAGTCTGACTAAAAAGGCTGGAAGCACTCGCAGAGGTATGTGAGGCAAAGAATGGTGTTAGAATACTAATTTTGTTGTTTGTTATAGAATTGAATTTAATAAGTACAATATTGGATGAGAGAAAAGGCTTTAGAATGACCTGAATACCTCTTTAGGCAGCGTTGGTCTTGCTTTACCACAAGAAATCCTCAAGATCTTTCCATCATTGTCACACCCTGGAGTTCCCTTTCTATTTTTCTGCAAGTCTTCCTTTCAGTACTGAGTTTGAACTGCTGATGGCTTGTGACTCTGCAGAAAGCAGGCGTACCACCTTGCTATTCAGGGTATCATTACTCCCATTCAGTTCCTTTTTTTGTACTTGTGGAAGTTGGTTTTTGCTCATTTACTGGAACTCTATTTCACCACACTGCTGTTTGAGTTGGCAGCATTATACTTTTTACTAGAACAAACGTAGGTCCAGAAACTGATGAAACAGAAATAGAATGTTCACTGTAGTCTACTCTTTTCAGGGAAAATAAACATCATAGGATGCTTAATAAAAAAATTCCTATGATATATCTTCCTGATTAGCAGCTAAAATCTAAATGGCTCCTTCTTTCAGGCAAGACTAACCAGACAGATTATGCTGAACTTTGTTTAAAGGAACCTATTTATCTCTCTATTTTTATTGTTTTCACAAGTTCCCACTACTTCAGAAGCACGGAATTGATTATATATCTTGCTCTAATGCTATGTGTTTCTGTAAGGCTCATCAATTCGAGAATGAAATCCTTGGGATTTTAGAAAGCAGCTTACTGCAAGTTTCCTTTTCCTTTTCCTTCCTTTAAAGTAATGGAAAAAAGTAGGGTTTTTTTCCTCTGAAGAAGGAAAAATAGTTTTAAACACTGAAAAGGCTATGTTCAAGGTTTTGTAGGAATTACAGCTGGGAAGACTAAGACAAATATCATCAATGATATCAGTACTAACTTTGGCAGAATGTACTGTCTATTAGTGTTCTTGGTGAGACACGCAATGCCTGTCTGTTAGCAGATATTTTGGATATTTTCCTTCACTGGGCTACCCAAAAGCAGCTATTCTCACTTTTGAGTTCCAACCACTGGAGATGGGCTAAATCTGTAGTACCCATTACCTGTAAAGAGTACCAAAATAGCCACATGAAACCTACCCACAGAGAACCTCAGAATGCCAGGGCTGAGTGTTTGCTGCTCAGACCTGAAATGTGCCCTCTCTTCCCCACCTCCTGCCCCAGCTCTCCCCAACTCTTGGACGAGTAAATAGGGCCATTCATACAACAGAGACAGAGAAAGAATTTTTTAAAGTTATAAAAAACTCCCAGTATGTAATGATACCTCCTACAGTGCTAACCACCATACTAATGATGAAAAAGCTACACCCTATATGTGCAAACTGCCATCTTTTTTACTGTATATTAATTTTTATCCTTCCATGAGGTTTAAAGTCAGTGGTAAAACTCCTACTAGATCTAGTTGCCATTGGATTTCTTCAATCATGTTTTAGAGCTTAAACATACGTAGGCATTTTTCAAACATAGCACCATATATTCCATCAGTACACTGCACTTTAATTGTCCCCCTCCCTTTCTCTTTGTGTATTATTTAATGTGTTACTCTAAAGGCTGTTTGGATCATGGGACAGTGTCTGCCTGCATGTGTATGTAGGCAGAGCAAGGCTTAATGTGAAAAACATTAGAAATTTTAATAATGCTGTCCTGCAGAAGTATCTAGTCTAAGATTATATCAACCAAAGCCCATTATTCAACTCACATGTGGGTTTGTTGGGGCTGATACAACATTTTGGCCATAAGCAAACAGAAGAGGCTTCTGCTCACCAGATCTGCGCTCTTCCTACTGAGATGCTTTAAAGCTTAAAATACATTTCTATTTTTCCCTTACTTTTCCTCTCCCCATCCTTTCCTTCCTTTCCTCACTGGAAGCCATGCAAGAAACCAATTCTGATGGTAGGGCAGGGAGCACAGTAATTATGGTCCTATTAATGTTTACCAGTTTTGCTGGCTATCTCCAGCTCTTAAAAAACTGAATTCTAGATGATCTGTAGATGAAAACACAGTATTGGAAGTTTTCTTTTGGAGTCTGGTTCAGAAATATTTTGGGGGGCAAGTAACATTAGTACCCTCTTCAGTGGATTCTATAATTGTAACCACACACGGTANTTATCTAGCACGTATAGGTTTGTTTTTAATGACAGCATTTCATCAGGAGTGAGCATTTTTGCTTTGTTGACTAATTCCCATTCAGATTTGTGCTGGTACCTAACAAGTGGATTCCCATCTCATAGGTCAGGGTTAGATATAAGGCCTTGCAAAAACAACCCCCTCAGAAAACAACAAAATGGAAAGAAAAGAAGGGGAAAAAAAAGCATTTGTTAATTCTGAGCTGTTGGTAACCCAAAGAAATCCGCAGAGGATGTACATTGCAATTACACCCTGCCCAGACAATAGGCCTAGAAAGAACTAGCAGGATGCAGCTGATCCACAGAGCAATTTGCATCAGTTCCAAGCAAAGAACATCAGACTGAAATCTTCTTATCCCTCTGCAGGGATGAAATACA